>JANAVB010029816.1:0-137500 GCA_029216955.1 Iris pallida | reverse complement strand
CAGGAGGATTGCTTCCAATGTGTTCTCCAATGGATCACTGTTCGCTTCTTCTTCTTCTCGATCTGCTCTCCTTCGAGGAGGTGATTGATCGATTGGTCTCATCTTCAAATTTAAATGATTACCATTTGATTATTTTTATTAAAAGTTAATAAAGTTGTGACTCTTTTTATTTTTGGAGGGATTTTCTCTTATGGGTATCTCTAGATTTGATTGTTTGAATATTTATTTTTGATAAATAGATGTTTTCTTCTTCTTCCAAATTTTTTTTGTACATATTTAAACGGGTTTTCTTTAAGAAAGGTGTGATCTTTATTACTGATTCTGTGTCAATGGATTATTTGAAGGAATTTCTCTTGTGGGTATTGGCTGATTTAATTGATTTTCTATTTGGTTTCCAGAAAAAAAATGATTTTTTTTTTTTTTTTTTTTGCAATTCTTTGAATTTGTAGAGGGTTTTACTTTGAGAAAGGTGTATTTTTTATTATCTGTTCTTGACAATTTTGGATATTTGAATGTATTTTTCTTCTAGGTATTGGATTATTTGGTTGATCCAATACGATTTTTTGTTAGGATTTTTAGAGGGCTTTTCTTATAGAAAGGTGTTTTTTTTTTGTAGTATTGATGGATGTGATGGTCAAAGTTGTACTCTGGGGGCACACATTGCTCATGTTGCAGCCCCTGGCCCCCATCTGAATAAATGTTGTTCAATCCAATTGGCATCTGTTGATGAATCTGATTTGATTCTAAATACTTTTCTTTTTTGTGAGAAACAGTTTTTTTTTCCAGTTAATTTGATGGGTGAGAAAGTTTTTTTCTTTTCTTTTTAATTATTGAGAGAACATTTGTTTTGCAGATATTAGAGTATTTTGATGAAGAAAGTTGTATGTGTATGATTATTATTTCTTTTCAATTAGAAGTATTTCAATGATTGCCTATATTACTAAGTAAAGAGTTTGTGATTGAGGAGAGAAGTTGCTACATGCTTTGTTCTTGTTAACTTTGATATGGGAAGGGATATTGACAGTATGTAAATGTATATACCTCTCTATGAATTTCTTCCTTTAGGCATTGCGTCAGGGATTCAAAGGTTCGGCACCGCTGCTGCAGTCGAAGAACCGATTACTCCAGCAGTCAAGATAAACCACACGCAGCTCCTGATCGATGGGAAGTTTGTGGATTCAGCATCAGGTACATTGGTTAATCAGTCGATGCACGTTTTCACATAGCAGCCTCTGGTATTCCTGGAAGCACAGTCTAATGGGTTGAATTGGCCTGCTTCAGGAAAGACTTTCCCAACCTTGGATCCTCGGACTGGGGAGGTAATTACGCGTGTTGCAGAAGGGGATGCAGAAGATATCAACCGTGCTGTGCACGCTGCTCGTAAAGCCTTTGATGAAGGACCTTGGCCAAGGATGACTGCTTACGTAACGCTCTAAAATCCCGAGAAGTTCTAAAACTATCCAAAAAGTTGTTCCATTTCTTACATCTGTGATAATACTTTACCTTGTTCGTCTTTTCATGAGCTAACCCTGTCAATGGTTAGAAGGTTTATCCTTCCTTGAAAATTAGACCTCTACCTGCTTACTTCCTTTTTTGGCATTGATATGCTGACATCAATTTTTGTAGTAATAGGAAAATTTTGTTATCCCTGCATTGAGTTTTTAAGCTGGCACCGTGTGACGGTTGCGTTTCTGGGATTATGTTGTGGCTCGGACATGAATGAGATTTCCCCAATGCAAAACTGTGTCATGTTTCTTCTTGATATAAACCTTAACCAAGCCTAGAATTTGGGAGATTGCTGTTTGATCGATCTTAAGACTAATTGAACAATAATGTAATGTCTCATTACATTTCCATGAGAATGTCCAAATTATTATTTCTATAGGTTTATTAGCAAGATACTATGACCAAATAGTTTCTTGTCAATTTTATCTATGCATTATTTTCTTCTCCAGGAAAGATCACGCATACTGTACCGGGCTGCGGATTTGATTGAGAAGCACAATGATGAAATTGCAACGCTCGAGAGCTGGGACAGCGGGAAGCCATATGAACAGTCTGCCTTGGTAGAGATTCCGATGGTGGTACGTTTGATGCGATATTATGCAGGTAAGATGTATTGACCTTTGGCGGCCATGGCTTGTGGCTCTACATAATTTTTTTTTTCTAATATGAGAAAGTTGTTGAAAAGCTGTTATCTTGCAAAACCTACAGGTTGGGCAGACAAGATTCATGGGATTGTTGTTCCTGCTGATGGTCCCCATCATGTGCAAGTTTTGCACGAGCCAATTGGTGTTGCGGGCCAGATCATCCCCTGGAATTTCCCTCTTCTTATGTTTTCTTGGAAGGTTGGTCCAGCTCTAGCTTGCGGAAACACTGTTGTGATGAAAACTGCAGAGCAAACTCCTCTATCTGCTCTCTATGTGGCAAAGTTATTCCATGAGGTACAGCTTTGACATTTCTGATAGTTACACTTGTTCTCCCCCTTTCATTAGTTAAAGAATCACAATATTTCCAAACTTCAGCTTATCTTCCGATATTTTGATATATGTTTAGGAGTAACAACAATAATACAGCTGCATGATGTACCTAGAGGTATTGATACATTTGTCTTTATAGAAATCATCAACATATATATAAGTATGTGCAACTGAAGGGGCTTGAAAGTATCATGATTCAGGTTTCTGGTAAAGTTTCAGGACCGACATAGACAAGATGATATCATTCTTTTTTGCTTCATTCAATCATATTTTGTCATATATATATTTGGGGTATATGTATGAATACCTTCTTATGGGATCAATGTTTAAAATATCTGTTGCAAGCTCAGTGTGTGCAATACTAGTTATACATAAAGTTTCAAGGTTTTCTTTCACATATTTCTCTTCTTTGTTGAAGCTAACTAAGGCTGTGTTTGGTAGGAATGATGGAAAAGTGGAAGGAAAGAAAAAGATAAGGATTCATTTTCCTTCCATGTGGAAAGGAAAGATCATTTCCTTCCTTTGTGTTTGGTAGCAAGGATGGAAAAGATAAGAGATGCATTTTCCTTTGTTTGGTATGAAAGAAAAAGTGGAAGGAAAGAAAGTAAAAAATGTAGGGTTTACCAATTCTACCCTCAACTAAAAACACGTATTTACCATTTGACTTCATAAATAATTTTTAAATAATACATTCATATGGGGGTATAATTGTTAATTAATACAAGCCTCCACTTTTCCTTCCACTTTTCCTCCCACTTTTAGGGGGATTGGATTTCTTAGGTTATGAAGGAAAAGTAATCCCTCCACTTTTCCTTCCTTCCTATTTTCCTTCCATACCAAACAAGAAAAAATGAATCTTTCCCTCCACTTTTCCCTCCTCTATTTTCCTTCCTCCCACTTTTCCCTCCTACCAAACACACCCTAAAAGATTCTCTTACACCAGAATTCATTATTGTGTCCTTGTGTCATTTATTTCATTGATGTTACATCTGATGACATTATTATTACTCACCCATATCAAGCTTTGTATTTTCTGAAACTGTTTGAATCTTTCTCTACTGAACTATAGTTTATCCATCATCACTTCTGAACAATACCACAAGTTCAATTTTTCCTAAGAAATAAGTTTATTTACCTTGCAAATATATGGTCTGTTAGTTTTCTTGATTCATGTGCATGTTTATTGAAATTGTTGAAGTCCACACATTTTTCCCATGTCTATATTTTGGACGTCATTCTGCATATAGGTAGAAGAATGCTAGCTTTTTGTGAGTAGATACTATAGTGGTGTTTATTATTTATTTATTTTTATTTGTTTGTTTCTAATTCCATAATTGCATTGCATCATCTTGGCAATCCTTTTTTACTCCTTTTATCGAGGAGTTGTTGGTAAGTTAACTTCCTAATGCATCTTCATTGCGTACAAGTAAAAAAATCAACAAGTGGATTGGAGAGTCCTAACACATGAATCAATTGAAATCGAAGATAAAAATTTAGCGATGAGTCTATAATGAGTGAAATCCATTCATTTTTCACTTGCCAAGAAACATTTGAAAAGACTCTTGTATTTGTGTTATGTTCCTACTAGTTGAGTTTTTATAAATTTTATTCATACTTGTCTTACAGGCGGGCCTTCCTGATGGTGTTCTTAATGTAATATCTGGATTTGGTCCAACTGCCGGGGCAGCTCTTGCTAGTCACATGGACGTGGATAAGGTATCTTTAATGTGATCATCTACTTTGAAGTGTTTTAATCATGTGGACAAGGTATCTTTAATGTGATCTTCTACTTTGAAGTGTTTGAATTTGTTGGAAGTATCTCATAATTCCTTATTTCCATGTTCTCAGATTAGTTTGATTTGTACGTTTTTCAGAGATTACTCCGATCAATTGATTTCAGCATTAGGGATGACACTCATTTTTTCCCAGTTGGACTACCATTTTTTTTTTTTTTTTTTTGAGATATGAGCTGTAGTGGTTTTCCTTGAGAATTTTTTTTAACCCATTGTCCTAGGAGGGCGTTGCGTGGCGTGATGATAAGGCTTGTAGCTTGCTTCCTGGAGGATGCAGGTTTGAGTCACAAAAATAGCCTCTCCTTATATACGGGGGTAAGGCTTCATAATCTTGACCCTCCCGAGACCCTGCATAAAGAGGGAGCCTCGTGTCACCTGGACACACTTTTGTTAGCAGTTGCACTGTCCCCGAGTTATTTTTTATTTACAGAGTATAGAACCTATAGGCTCTTGTTCTGAAATCAATTATTATGTAAACCTTTTCCTTCTCCAGTCAACTTATCACTTTATCTAGCCCAAACATGACATGCTAAACACGTTGCAAATTTTTTTTTTCTATGCTAATAAGAAATATGTTGTTAAATTGTCTAAGTCGATCAAATTTGACACCACAAGACTAGTCGATATCTTGGGGTGCATGCTTAAAAGTTTTGAGTTATTGTATAAAGAGAAACTTAAGCAGCTGCATAAAATGATTTGTGGAATGAGTTCTTGGTATCAAATGGCTGGTTTATATGTCTTAATGTTTGGGACCCTGTTAGACTGAATAGATTTTAGTAATAATACAAACAGAGAAGCTATCATCTGAACTTGCTTGCACTTAACAAGGGTGATAAAGATTGGGTTGGTTGACCACTGATAGGTAGATTGTTCGCTAGGAAAAGGTTATGGATTCTTCATATGCGGGCATGATGTTTTTACAGAATGAAGTAAGGGACTAGTATAACATTGCTGTAGATACTTTCTGATAATACAAATGGAGACGTTTATGGATTCTGGTAATAATACAAATGGAGAAGCTATCATCTGAACTTGCTTGCACTTAATAAGGGTGATAAAGATTGGGTTGGTTGACTACTGATAGGTAGATTGTTCGCTAGGAAAAGGTTATGGATTCTTCGTATGTGAGCATGCTGTTCTTACATAATGAAGTACGGGACTAGTATAGCATTGCTGTAGATACTTTCTGATAACCATGGGCTCTCTCCTGCCAATGAGGGAGGGGGACTGAGTTTTCTTTTATTTTGACAAAAAATCATTCATTGTGGTTAATATTCATTAAATAGATGGCTCCTCCCTTAATTTGTATTACTTCATTTCAGCTTGCTTTCACTGGGTCAACTGCTACCGGAAAGGTTGTGCTTGAATTGGCTGCTAAAAGCAACCTTAAGCCAGTGACATTGGAGCTTGGTGGCAAGTCTCCAATGATCATATTGGAGGATGCTGATATTGACCAGGCTGTAGAGCTTGCACATTTTGCTTTGTTCTTCAACCAGGTTTGTCAAAATCCCCCAATTTGTTACGGTGATAACTTACCTTCATTAATCTGTCAAGAGGGGTTGTTGATGTAGTTAAAAGTGGATCATCTTCTACAGGGTCAATGCTGCTGCGCTGGATCTCGTACTTTTGTACACGAACGTGTTTATGATGAGTTCGTAGAGAAAGCAAAAGCACGTGCTCTCAAACGTGTCGTTGGTGACCCTTTCAGAAAGGGTGTAGAACAGGGGCCTCAGGTACATTACAGCCTATCTCCTTATGATACGTAGAACTCCACTAATCTTGTATTGTTACTAGCCGGGGCTGCAATACAAATGTGATCTTTAATTTGTCATGTAAATCTGATATTTCTGGTCTAGGTTTGGACCCTCCACCGGAATGAAATGGATTATAATTTTTGAAATAGATGTAAAATTAGAATGCAGAGTAATGTACTCGCCAGTCACCAGGTTTCTTAGGGCTACAAATGAGTAGAGCACCTCACAAGCTCGACTTGAGCTCGCTGTACCAGCTTAGCATGAATATAGTAAGGCTTGACTCATGAGCTTGCAAACAATCTTGACCTGCGAAGCTTGATGAGACTCGGATTGGCTCTCTTAACTTGATTATGACTTGACTTGGGCGACTGGTTTTTTTTATCACCCTATTT
Source organism: Iris pallida (assembly GCA_029216955.1). Taxonomy (NCBI): domain Eukaryota; kingdom Viridiplantae; phylum Streptophyta; class Magnoliopsida; order Asparagales; family Iridaceae; genus Iris; species Iris pallida. Next base: position 131,081 of record JANAVB010029816.1, on the reverse strand, counting down.
ATTTTGGATATTTGGGGGACTGAGTTAAATTTATAGTTAAATGTACATTACTTGTTTCTTTATTTATGAGAATAAGGGCCAGTTTCTTTACTGCCCTCCCCTGAGTTCTGAACTCACATCCCCTTCCCCTACCAAAAGGCCTCAAACATTAGGTTGCCAGCCCCTGGTTATGGATTCGTTAGTTATATATGTATCATCTATTGATTACTTGCTAGTTACCAATTTCATGGTGACTAGTTACTGACATAACAATACACTCAAGCTTGAACTTCAGCTTCTAAGCTACTTGTGACCACACTCCAGCTCGATTTTGAACGTCCAAAGCTCAAGTTGGTTTGTCTCATTTCACAGTTCAAGGTATCGACTGATACTGATGCGATACGGCCGATATATATCGGTTTTGATGTGTTCCAATTCGATACCAACCGCTACTGATACTGACTGATACCAACTTTGGGGGTCTCTTTCTCGACCAGTTTGATAGAAAAAATGAACGAAAAAGATAGAAGAATGAAAAAAATACTGTCAATACGATTATTAAGTTGTGTCAAGCATTGACAATGTATAGTATGTCGATAAGATTCCTTATCGATAAACTGTAACAATTACCTTTTGGCGAAGTTGTATATCTATAAATTTACAACATTTATTTATATTAGTATTATTCTGTTCTAAACTATATTACGGTTACACTGTCTAAAGGCAAGTAGATAAGCAATAATAGCTATTGCAAGTGGAATATTATTCCATGTAAAACTAGTGAGAAACAATTTATTAAACTATGTTGTATCAAATATTTTTCTGATTTTAAAATATTTTTTAAGCTAAGAACCCGATCCTTTTATTTGAAACAGCTGATACCGTCAATATCGATACTGATATTTTGAACCTTGGCTCATTTGCAACCATAACCTTTCTAAAACCACCTATAATTGTGATTATTGTTTCTATAATAGTTACCATTCTTATTCTTTACATCCATATTTAGTCTCTCTTTGTACTTCATTAGTGTCCCACATTGGTGGATATGAACCAGAGGGAGACTCGCCTCCAACAAAATGTACTTGCAGCCATCAATTAAACTTCACCCCCATTGAGTTAAGCTCTATTGTGAACAACTATTATTGCGAACTTTTACTGTGGCAGAGGTGTAAAATGTAAGCTGTTATGTCAACTTCTTTCGCATGTTAAAAGCATTTAATGGACCTACTTAGTCATTACTATTATTATTCAAATTCTCTGCACCTGAACTTTGTCATTTCTTACTTGAGCAGAAATTAGAAGATTCACTCTCCTATATCTAATTTTTTTTGAAACTTGGATATTATGAATCGGAACACGATGACATTTTGGAAGGAAAAAAAAACACTTTGATAATGAACTCATTTTCCTTTCCAAATACTTGTTGATCTTTCAGATTGATGAAGAACAGTTCAACAAGATCCTTCGCTACATAAAGTCAGGCGTCGACAGTGGGGCTTCCCTTGTAGCTGGGGGTGACAGATTAGGCAGCAAAGGTTTCTACATTCAGCCCACCATCTTCTCAGATGTCAAGGTATTGTCGCTATCTCACTAATTCAACAACATTGTAACATTGTATCGTTATCGTCACCATTTACTAAAACTCATCCTCTCTAATATCCCAATATACCTGCAGGATGACATGGTCATCGCGAAGGAGGAAATCTTCGGACCAGTCCAATCCATCCTAAAGTTCAAGTGAGCTCATACCTTCTACCAAACAAATTCGTGTGCTTGAAAATTAAATATGTGCCAGACATTTTAAACCGGTCCCTTTGTTATGACAGTGATATGGATGAGGTGATAAGGAGGTCCAACGCCACTCGTTATGGACTGGCTGCTGGAGTTTTTACGAGCAATCTCGACAAGGCTAACACCTTGATGCGCGCGTTGAAGGTGGGCACGGTGTGGGTGAATTGCTTCGATGTCTTCGACGCTGCAATCCCATTCGGGGGGTTCAAGATGAGCGGCCAAGGGAGAGAGAAGGGCATAGACAGCCTGAAGGGCTATTTGCAAGTTAAGGCTGTCGTGACCGCACTGAAGAATCCGGCATGGTTGTAGATCTCCCCTACCGGAAGATATTGATGAAAATGAAGTTAATATTTCCAATAAGGTAACTAAGAGAAAATCGACGTTCTCTATGGATGTCAATTCTTCGAGGAAATAACTTAATTATTTGTCAAGCAAGTGTTGTTGAATAATTTGTTTTAGAAATCTAAACCTTTTAGTTCTTCTCTGATAGAGCCGTTTGCAGATGATTTCATTGATTAAGTGTTCACTTACTCAATAAAACGTAATTTTTTGATGAATTATTTTTGAGCCACCGGCAGTTGCAGATTGATGAGGCTGTCATTTTTGATGATCATAGTAAATAATCTTCACTCTCAACTACTCCGATCACATTTCACTATAAGAACTGATTAATTAGGCACATTATGTCAGTCTGAACGAAAACAGATTTAGTATTAGTCTTTAGATTTATGGGGGTTCTTAAGCTAGGAAGATCTGTTGTCCCATTTAATTCTGTGCAATTCTGTTTCACTTCCTATTACATGTGTGCCACCATCTATATATCTACTCCCATGGCCCACATGTAATAGAGAGGGGACAGAAATAGATATGATTAAATTGGACAGCAGATCTGCTCCCTCTTAAACTATGGTCATCAACTATGTTAGGTCACTTATAGGGAAAAGCAAAATTTATTACCAGATCTGATTTCTGAAACCAAATTATCAAGGTTATATATGCATATAACTGAAGTTGTTAGAATGGTTTGGCTATGAGCAAGAGAGGAAACTGACATGAGACCTAGAAAGGGGAATAGGTAGATCATATGTTGCATGGACACATATACAATACGGACACAAGATACAAATATTTTGAATAAATAGGAAAGTAGTTACATGGACATGACAAGGATACAAACACCATTTTCAGTGTCCGTGCATGATAGGGTAGATCAATCTTTTTTGTTCATGCAGTTTAAACTCTCATACACGTGTTGGCTCGCAGAAGCAACCGATGCCACATGTCGGCCTCCCGCTTGTCGGATCCGCTTACTTGTGTTAGTAGGGGACTGGTTTCTATACATCCCACGATCGTCCTCTCAGTTCGTTTAGACTTTTCCTTTTTGTTCATGCAGTTTAAGCTCATACACCAAAGAAATACTAGAAAAAATGATACTATTTTCTAAAAGAGATTGTATATATATGTGTCACGACACTAATATCAAATAATGACAGAAATTTTAAAAATAGGAGAAACATAGTAAGCATGATTAGTACATTTTCAAGGTTTGCATTCCGGTGGCATCACGGAAAATCTATGCGGATCCTTGCAGTAGGAGTAGAACATGAACTTACTCCTAGTCCAGTCCAGCCCCATCTCCTGCTGTTGGGATAGCTTGGCAAATTCCGCTCCACCGACGGGGTCGAGAGACAGACTGCTCGTCCGATTGCTCGAGAGACAGACTGCTCGTCCGATTGCCGGTCGAGCACGGGGAGGGGGAGGCCGATTTCGTTTGGGTCCACGGGCACCCGTCCGCCTCGAGATCCCTGAACGATGCAACGAACGGCGCAAACTTGTAGTCGGTCGGCTTCTTTCCTCCGTGCGTAGCCCACTCCGATCCGTCCCAGATTGTCGAGTAAACCGACATGGGCTTCGACGGGTAGGCTCCCGACATTGCATCAGTGTGGCTTACTTCTCGGACTGGAATGTTGTCGACTAGAAACCTTCAACAAGTTAAGGACCAAGTTAAGGAGAAGGAGTAAAACTTTGATACAGATACAACCTATGTATGACAAGTGGGTCCTGCTTATATATTTATGTTTACACATTTTACGAAGAAAGAGGAATGCCCACTTGTCATACAAGGACTGTATCAAAGTTTTGACACGGGCTTCTATATCAATGTTTTTTCCAAAAAGTAGGCCTAAATGATAAGGACACTATGACTAGAACGGAAACTTGAATTCTTACACTATGTGATGGTAGTTCCAGAGAATGCTGTACTGGTGGTGGTCCTCCGTGGGATCGAACCACAAGTAGAACTTCTCCTCCCTGCTGGTACCCACGCTTCCGTTGCCATAAACGTTCGTCTGCAGGACCCACTCCTTCCTCTTCTCATGGCCGAGGAGCTCGAAGTCTATTTCGTCGTGGCTCTTCGGGAACACTTCGGCGTTGGACATCTGCGACACGCGAGGAAACCATTCCATTCTAAATTTCTAAGAGAGATCTTTAAAAGGCTAGAGTTCATGGAATGAAAACGTAGCTTTACCATCTCTATCTATCTAGTATGTGATCATACTGATGTACTTTGCGAATTGCGATCTTAAGATATTACGACAAAAAATTCTCTAAGACAACTATAGGACCATACATACGTAAGAAATAACATGTCCAGAAAAGAGAATCCTAAGATGGATGAGCGGCAATCCACGAATCACATACGCTCAAAAAAATGTTATCATGTGTGGTGTCCGGTGTCGGACACGTATCATAGACATACTAGACACAATCCTATTCGAACAGAAAGATGCTCCAGTAAGTGTGTATCGCTCCCGCGGGACTTTATGCACGATGCATGCATGTTGGGTCCACTGTCCCCTAACTCCTACCAAATAAATGGAATGAATAATACGTCCATGTGGCTCGATCCACTTATTTTCTGCCACTCAGCCGGGAACTTATTCCTCTCCTCGGTAACCTCAAGAGCCACCCGAGTTCGGAAATATGGGATTATAGGCATTGTTGATCTTAGATGAAAATTTTAGTTGCATTATTGGAGAGAAATGGTGAATCCGTCGAATGGATCATTTTCATCCGTCTCTTAGCTAGTGACAGTACTAGTCCTAAATGTCAATCGGCTCTCAATGGGTTCTGGGTTGCCTATGGTCCCTTGAGATACCAGTGCTTGTCAGACTATATTGAAGGTGCCAGGCCTTTTGATGTGCAAGTGTTTCCATATCTCCTACAAATGCACTTCAATTCTGACTGTACGCTAGTCTTGATTTCTTGTTAACAATATTTTATTTTGCAAGTTGACGTGAAACATTATCATAGCATTATTTGGATATGACAAGAACCTGATGATATTGCTGGGGGTAATTTATAAGGGCACATCAAAAAGTGATCGGGGCTAGTCCGAATTGAACAATTTTTCTGACAGTTCTGACTGTAAACAGGACTGTCCTGTTTAAAACAAAGGACTGCCAGAGTGGGATACGGACTGCCCACTTTTCTGGCAGTCTTGACTGTAGGACTGCCAGAAAAATGGACAGTCCTAGGACTGCCACAACGGGATAGCCGCGATCACTTTTTGTTGTGCCCTTATAAATTACCTTGCTGGGGCAGGTGAAAACTTTCACTGTGTGCAGTCTGATTCATAATGGAGATATGGATATACATTAGCTAAGTCTAATTTTTCACTCTTAACTAGGTCAAATTGAGTAACTCAAAGTATTCAGTTACTAGTAATTATCGACAACTAGTACAATTAGGGACAATTTTCCTGAATCCCATGCATATAGTTTTTGCAAGAGGCCAAGTTAATATTTCATAGACACAGAAAAATGGTGTATGTATTCGTATTCGCGTACAACGAATGTGAACACCTGTTCCTACTCGCGCAACATAGTTGGGCAATAATAAGGATTTCCGTTTCGGCTTTACATATACGCATATTGACTACGCGGTATACTACGTTTGTGGATTTTCTTTTTCTGCTTATTTTCCGTTCAAGTAATTTCCATGTTTGCTACTGATATGTTTGTGGACCCAATATGCTAAGGTTATGCATGTATAGATACTGTAACCCAAGGGCAGAGGCAGAAAAAAAATATTAGAGGGGGCTAAAAAAAAATTAGGATTACTTGCTTCCAAAAAAAATACAAATTTGGCTTCAAAAGAGAAAAAAAAAAAACTGAAACAACAACCTAAGGAATGTAACCTTCAACCAATTGAGCTATGGTTTACATGTAATTTTATATTGGTATCTCTCTTTACTTAATTTTCTAGCCGGGCTACAGTCCGGGATAGCCCACCTTATGCTCCGCCCCTGCTGTAATCCATATACTTTAGGCAGGACCGGTAGAACCCAAATCCAAATTAAACCTACATCTTTCAATAGGGATATAGGACAACCAAAATTTGCTCCGGCTAAGACAACCCAACCTGTCGGGCCGGCCATGACTTTAGGCTACATTGAGATGTATTATGTAAATTTTTGAAAACAAGTCTTCAGCAAATGAGTGGGAGCTTACATAGAAGGCCACCACCACACCTGCAGAATAATCTGAAGGAAGTCTGATAGCAGCACTGAAGAATCCGTAGTAGTACATCTCTCTCGACTTGAAACCAGACCCTGCCAAGAAGAGACCCTCTGAGAAGTTGCAACTAAAGCTTGAAAGAAACTACATTTCTACGTGAAGAAGAAGAAGATGACCAAATTCACCTGAGGTCTTGTCCAGAGCGATGCTGACACCGGAGCCGTCATTGGCCCGTTGGACGTTCTTGCAGCCGAAAAAGCTTGAGAAGGCCTCGTCGTAGGGAAGGCGGGGGAAGCGGTCGGTCAGCTGCGTCGCGGGGGGAGGGATCAGTCCGTGGCGCGTCGACCGGGCGGTCGTCGACAGGGATGTCAGGCTCACTAGGAGAAGGGAGAGCTTGTAGAAGCGGAGCATGGTTGGAGAGGTGTAGTGTAGGCATAGAGTGGGAGGAGTAAGCTGCATTTATAGTTGAGTTTTATTAAGAGGGAAGGCTTGGGTGTGAGTTGGCTTCAGGTTGGCTCTACAGGGCCCCAATATGAAGGATATCCAACTTGAACTTTAAAGGGAGAACTTGACTCCTATATCCATTTTCTCACAAAAAACATAGGAAGGTTTAATGTCCTAGTAGTTCTTCATCGAACTATTATTTTATTTTGGATTATTTAGTTTTAGGATCTTCATATTTTTCAAAAGGAGGGTTTGGGTCTCGTCTTGCCTGTTGACTAGGATTGACCATTTAGAATGGATATCTAAATCTAAATTTCGAATATCATATAACTTAAGACTCTAAAACTAAATACAAAATTTGAATATTACGAAGACCTAAACGAGATCTTATGGCCAGTCCAAATCAACCATTAGGACGAAATCCAAACCCTCATCTAGCCACAATATGGAAACCTAAACATGCATTTTGAAAAATTTATGAGACACTAAAGCTAAAAAAATTTACTAAGAACACCACCAAAAGTGATAGAGCTATCACATGATACGGGGCATCTCACTTAAGTTGTAAAAATGTTTTGGACATCACATCATTTGTTATGAAATATCATCATTTCAAACACTCAAGCTCCTCTCTCTTCCTCTTCTTTCCATACAACTTTATCTTCCTCTTGCAATATTTTTTTTCTTGCAACCCTAATTGAATATGAAAGTAACATTTTCTTCTTCCTCTTCATTTCAATGTATACTTCTAAAGTTTTTTCAAATAAAAATGAACACAATAACTTTTAGAGTTTTTGACTTTTAGATTTCAATTAATGTATGTTGGAAAAAAAAACGGAAAATTTCCTACAGGATACTGTAGTTTGATAATATTCCACTGGAGGTAACAGGTTTTGAGAAATTTACTCCAAAGATACTTTCCGCCAGACTGACTGGCGGAAATTGGACGAGTCCAATTTCCGCCAGTTCGTCTGTCGGAAATTGAGCACTCCTATTTTGTACAAAGCTAGAGAACCCTCGTAAGCATGTTGATGCGGGACCTTGTTTTGTACAAAGCTCTTCTCCAAAGTGCCCAACTCAACGACCAACCCGAACCCCAAAGTGCCCAAAGTTAATTGCTGCTGCGGCCACTGGACAGGAGCACAATTTCCGACAGACGAACTGGCGGAAATTGGACGAGTCCAATTTCCGCCAGTCAGTTTGGCGGAAAGTATCTGGAAAGTGAATTTCACGAAACTTGTTACCTCCAGTGAAATATTTTCAAACTACAGTATCCTGTAGCAAATTTTCTGAAAAAAAAAACATCATTATTGCTGGTTTTTAATACCATTGTAGGATTTAGAAAAATTAGAAACTGGCACAGTCGGTGACGACGAAGGACTATCATAATTATGATAGTCCTAAAATACACATTTTTCCTAACTGTCCTAATACACAGAAAACTATTAGGATTCTAACTGTCAAGGGTATTTTGGGTATCAAAAAAAAACAAAATTCTGAAGAAAAAAATGTTATATACGGCTCCTATTACTTTGTGTCTGTTGCCTTAATAATTTCCAAACTAAATAATCCTATTATTTTTAATTTTTTGTAACAAATCTGTTATTCACCATAACCAATAAGTACATTTGGCTGGTTTGGTTGGTTACCCCTTGACCATTATTGTCGATTGGTCCTCGTGGTCATCCGTGACCCTGACCTTTGGTGGAATGAGGGGTTGCCCTAACAAAGGAGAGTTGTCCAAGTCTCAAAACTTGTCCAGATTATCCCAGGGCCTGCCCTCCTGGTATAGTTGAGTGCTTCAGTAAGGTTCTACTGATACTCAATGTGAAGTTGATAAGATTTTCCAATCCTCCATCATCATCATCATCCTTTCTTTCTTTCTCTTAAGGTTTGATTCGTGAATTTGTCAGGTCATGTATCTTCATATAAACCGATCGAGTAGAGTTGGGTGCACGTCTTTTTCCTCAAGCATGTGAAGAAGTGAGATGAGTCATTAAGAGATCAGCATATATGTACATGTGTGGGTCCTGCCAATTTTAGGTTGCAATGGCCACCACTTCATAACAGCCAGCTGGGGCTTGCTTGCATGCATTGCATGCATGGAAGGCTTCTTTGGACTGTTGCCTAGCTACATTTTGTGACACTGGTTTGGAAATGGACATGAATCTAGAGAGAGATTTATAGGTCAGGTACTGACACCGTTTGCAAGAGTTTAGGGAGGGTCCCGGTTGGTATAGAGCGAGCGAGCGAGCGAGCTGCGTGTGTGGCACTTAATTAATGTTGGGTTCCGATTAGTAGTTGTTATTACTCGGCTTTAAATTTTTTCTGTTAGCAAGTAATTATCAGCCAGAAATGCCTGAAAGCTGTCGCCACAGTGTGTAAATTGGAGCTCATAACTGAGGTGATCAGTCTCACGGAGCTTGTCGGCTTTATAGAACATGAAGCCAGCTAGATATATATGTGAGAGGGTCCGCTCTGCTCTGCTCTGTGTAATCATAATGGAATTGAATTTGTAATGTAATGCAATGGAGCCACAATTACATTGTCGTGTTTGGTGGTTAGAACATATAATCAAATGATATAATGTAATATCAACGACGATGCTACATAGCCTGCATGCGGGCTAGCCCGCAGTCACACGGCGCTCCCCCATTGGCAGGGTGCCGGCGTGGGCCCCACGCGAATAGGGGAGGAGCCAATGGGGGAGTGTCACGCCGACGTGCAGGCTAGCCAGCTGGCGGGCCAAATATTATTTTAGTAATATTAATTGCATTCAAATGTTTGGACGACGGACTAGGATCAAGAAAAAGGTGGAAAACCAAGAAAGTAGATGCAAGGATTGTTGTTAACCTTTGTATTTAAATTGGCAAAGCGCTTCAACAATTTTGGACATGATATTTTTTCTGCCGAGTCTTTATAGACGTGCTTTTTGGTCCTTTTGATACCAATTTGGTTAACCTATTTTTGTTGCCAATAAAATAAATGATTGGCTTGATTGAGGAGACCAGGATCTCTAGGACTCCAACATTTACACGTTGATTGGTAAATGTTAATTGCCTTTATTATCACCCAGGATGGCCTGGCCATTATAGTTTTTTTTTTTCAGAAAATTACATAATAAGCATTTCACTTTTAGAATATTACAAAAGAAGTATCAAGTTTCAGAAAATTGCCAAAAGGACATCGGACCGGACTTCTAAAGTCCGGATCCTCCTAATCTGCTAATCCCGCAATTAGAGAGCGGCCGGACTTCAAAAGTCCGGTAGGTGACGTCATGAGGTGACGCAAAGGAGCTGGACTTCTGAAGTCCGGGTGCTCCTATTTATTTGGGTAGATGGGGAGTAGACGGTGGAGGTTGGTATTAATTTCCTCCAGAAAGAGCCATTGGATGCGAATGAAGAAAAATTAAATATATAAACCGGACTTTTGACGTTAGCAACCGGACTTCAAAAGTTCGACTCCTCCTAATCAGAAATTAATTTCCACATAATCCAGCCTAATCGGAAGAAGAAGTTTGGTGACATCACCAAACGGACATTTGAAGTCCGGTTGGTTGCTTTTTCTACAATTTTATGAAACTTAATGCTATACTTGGAATTACATTAAAGTTTAGTGTTGTATGTGAAATTTTCTGTTTTTTTAGATGTCTTGTGATACGTATCGGACTTTGTGCACGCTGTATTGTATGTCTGTTGGGTCCAATATTTTTCAACTTCCACCAAATAAATGAAAAGAATAATATGCTCCCCCCTGGCTCGATACATTGATCTTTTGCCACTCAGACATGATCTTATATCTCTATTCGATAACCACAAGAGCCACTCGAGTTCGTTATGGCGATTGGAGCTCCTGTGGGTTCTCGGAAAAATTTGGGGTTCATTTCAGGTAAAAAGAAAACAAACAAAAAAAACAAAACTTTATCTAGATAGGTTAAGTAAACTAACAAACAATTTTTTGCAAGAAAATTTCAACGATTTGACTAAACCAACAATTTTCAAAAAAAAAAAAAAAAATCTTACAAGAATTGGCGTTACAATAGACGGTGAAAGTGCACAGGTAAAGAGCGAAGTGGTAGTGCTTTATACAGGATACAAGAGCGATGAGAAGCTGGGAAACATTTTCTTCTAGGAGGAACACCAACTGAAACACTTCCTTCTTACAGGTACAGGTAGGACTGCAAATGAGTCAAGTCATTTGCGAACTGTTCGAAGTTGGGCTCGATAAAATCTCGTTTGAACTCGGTTCATTTAGTAGACAAGCTGAGCTCAAGCTTCACTTTCGAGCTCGTTTAATAAACGAGCAAAGCTCAATAAGTACTCGGCTCGTTTGAACTCAAGAGCTGGTTCGTTTAGGAGCTTGCGAGCTGGCTCGTTTAGAACCTCGTTTAGGAGCTCTCTTATGAGCTTGTTTCGAAGCTCGTTTGTTCTTTGTTTTTGTATTTTTAGGTGTACTTTTTTCCGAGCCGGCGAGCAACGTTTAGGGTGGATTCTGTAATGCCCCGCTCCGCACGAGGCATTTGGTTGGCTTATTGGATGGGATCAGAATATTGGACCGTGACTTATGTTGAAAATCGGAAGAATTGAGACTGATGCAGTCTCTCTTAGCTGGCTAGATGGAATGGGTATTGGAACGTGGCTCGCTGGTGGAGCTACGCATGGTAGAATTGTGTGTGATCGGAACAGGAAGACCCTTTTATGCAAGTGAGTGGAACTGTCCTTCCTCCTCCTTACTCCTTCATGCTTAATAAATGAAGTATTGAAATGCTATGAACTGCCCCTAAATATCCCATATGTTAGTTGCTGAATAATAGAGATGGCTATGTTGAGAATTATTGAAATGTACAACACATTGAATTGCTAATGTGATTTGAGGCCTGAGAATGAATTGATAACATTGCCCCTTATGCTTAACGCTGCCGGAACAAGTAGACACTTGAATAATGAGATGCCTTGTGAATGATAGAAAAAAAAATGAACTGGCTATGCTATCGAACCAATGAACTGAATGAAACACTAGTATCATGTACTCTCTCTATAACTGTTGCAAGAATATGAAATGCTGCCTGTCCCTTATAAGAAATGAATGAATGAATAAATGTCCCTATGAAATGAATGAATGTTAAGTTCCTCTTAAGAAAGGAATGATATGAGATACGTTGCAATGAAGCAATGAATGAGAAATGATACAGCTGGGATCGTTGAGATCACCAAATGAAATGATGGTAATGATGAAATGAATAAGTTATTGAATATGACTAATGATGCACTGTTGCCTTTACTTTCCTTAATATATTTTACCATGCGATTATGTTCACAATCAAGTCGGACACGCATTCGCATGGTCATGGACAACTTGTATACAAGGTTTGAGTAATAATTTCCTCGAACGGTTCCTAGGGCCCTGGGGACCGATTCGGCCTAGGAGGAAATAATGATGAGTGCTATGGGAGCACGGATAAGACGGGGTGGCATAGAGGCTCGCCACCTACTATGCTGACCGTATTATCTTGAAATGAAATGAAATGAAAAGAGTCCATATGGTTTAACAACACCAGTGACCATGTAGTCGGAATGCATGCTAATGAATGTTTTGTGCAGGCAGAGTAAGTATATCGGATAACCTGTATTTGATGCAGGTACGAGAAGTCGGCTATCGGTAAGAAATCACATAATTGTGATATCGTATAAGTTGGTTTAACTTGCCTGCTTAACATGTTCCATTCAAGGATGCTAGAAAGATGCCTTACTTTAAATAGTGCTCAAACATAACATCTATGCTAATTGTTGCTTAAAGTGAGAATTTTCATAACATGTTTAAGATGTTAATGTTAACGACGCCTCAATGACGCCTTTGCATGATAACACCAAGAATGCTAAAATGATATGTCCACATGAATGCTACTAAGAATATGTTTACATGCTTCACTCTGATTATTGCCCATGAACTGTAAATTGATGTTAGGCCCCCCAAGTAGAAAGATCACTCTAATAAATGTTTGCTTAAATGATCACATTAATATTGGTTTATGCGAGTGGGTTGAATTCTGCTCGCCAGTACATAGATGATGTGCTGACCCACGTTTTGTGGGCAGGTACTCGTGCTTGGGATATTTTACACACGAAGATTGGCTTGATTGGTCCCGCGGCATCGAAGATTTGTTGGGCATACAGAAGCTCTCCTTGCACAAGATGAAGTCTTCTGTTTATAAAGGACATAATGTATGAAACATTGTAATCAGTTGTACCAGTGAGATTGTAAGCCAAGTCGGTATATCGAGTTGTAATCTAATGTATCCAAGTATCAAATGTAAGCTTCGTAGCATTATTCAGTTGGCTTCCAATGTAAAGTGAGATGTGTTGTAAGCATTGTACTTCAATACAAGTCTTGTACTCTTCTTCAATTATCAATAAAGAGAATAAAGTTCTATATATATCTCTGTGTGACTTCAAGTTATCCTTTTATCTCCGCTGCCATAAAGAAGTGATGTACTTCTCTTCAATGAGAAAGATTGTCCTCACTAACTTCAATTTGTCTGCTTCTGCCGCTGCAATGTGTTCCTATTTGAAGAATTATCACCTATGTACCATCTTTGCCTTGTACAAGTGCAATACCAGACTTGTACGGCATCACACCCAAGCGAGGACGATCGATTCCAAGAGATAAAATATGTCGATAAATGACTCTACGAATCGGGGCATGACAAATTGGTATCAGAGCACGGCTTTACGTCCTTGGTCTCTTCTTTGATTCATTTCAAGTCAAAATTGCATCGACAATTAACCAAAGTTGCTTCCGCGATCACTCAACGTTGCTTCCGCGATTAAGTCAAAGATTGCTTTCGCGATTATGCTGTTGTTGTTCTGTAATCATCCTATGTTGTTCGTGTCTGAAAGATCATTGACCCTCTTGGCTGCTCACTGGATGTTCCATACAATAAGTCTATATACATTGTGATGCCCCTGAATGAATGATTGTTGTTGGTTTGGACACAAATAACCCAACAATGACTCGATGCCATAGTATGCTATATTGTGAATGCTGTTGGGAATGTGGGAATATAGAAAAGTAGCTATGTATGCTGTAACAAGTTGAGAATTGCATGTAATATGGGGAGAGATTTGGGAATGAATAATTGATGGATGAGTTCAGCAGAACTAGTGAGTTGACTCATATGTGCTCGCAAGTGCTTTTGAAACCCTAAGAATGTTGGCTTGTGATATTGAGACCCCGAGATGTTGGTTAAGTGTTGTGATCATTATAGATCATGAATGTACGGAATAGATTGAGTTGGTACTGTTTAAGGATGGCTTCGTTTCTGAGTGGTATATTGCCTCTACCACCTCAGAACGAGATGTATGTTGACCATTTCCATAGGATAGCAAGAAGACTATCTGTGGGTACTGGGTAGTGCCGAGACTTAGCTGGGAGTCATGTATTGTTGCTAGATGACTCGAGTGTCCCTTGACGGTGATGCTATGTTGGGTAGCAAGATTCTAGAAATGGTAACGGTTGGCTTGGTTAGAAATTGTTAGTCGAGTGATGACTCGGACTAGTAAGACAGTTGGTATGCTATGGGTAAATAGATTTGGCTAGAGAATGTTGTGGCTTAGAACATCTGAATGTTGACTTCGATTGGTTGGATGTAAATCAAATGTGGCTAATACAAAGTTGGTTGCGTAGCTGAAAGATTTATAAATATCGTCGGTGAAGCAAAGGAATATTAGAGATCTGTGCTTTGACCCTAAGGTGTAATAGATGTTAATCCATCTTGATCACCAAAGGATAGTCGTTGCCTATGTGCATGTATGCTGAGGAATTTAATAAGATTAGAAAAGTAACAAGTAGCCACCTTGACTATTTGTGTTGCCTAGAGGATGGTTAAGTGATACATAAATTGTCGGATTGAATAGGATGAACTACTTGACCATTACTGCATGAGATTTAAAAATGCCCGTAAGATAGTTTGATGATTGAGAAACAAATGGGAACGAGAAATTGCAAACGTGTTGGATAATGTCGGGATATGTGATTGTTGGTGGGGATATAGATTGTTGGCTTATGACTTAGTGGTGTGACTCTGTCATACGAACCGAATAGTATGGTTCCATAGTCCTGTTGAGACTAACGGAACCAATGACCCTTGAATAGTTAGCCTTGGCTTACGGGTTCGTGTGGGTACAAAGGAATTGGAATAGAAATTGGATCATTGGGAATTTACTTGATGGATTATTAGAACGATGAGAATCATATGTCGGGTTGAAAATTGACCGTAATATTGATAGATCGATCTTAGTCAATCGTTGGGTAAGTCTAGAATGAGCCTCTGTGGGAATTATTTCATTGAAGAAGAACCTGGATAGATAGACTTGATCCTAACGACCAGTTGAGGACTTACCAATTTGTTGGCATAGCCAACAATGGCGATTAGTTATTCAGACTGAGTTAATACCCATAGGTTTGGGTAGAGTTCCTTAGAACTGTTGGTTGCTTGTTGGCCTTGAGAATAAGCAATTTGTATGATCCCTAGTAGCCGTCCACTCTAGGGGAGTCACCTGAATGATTAGGTTTAGCTGTTGATATAGCTAGCCATAGAGATTGACCGAATAATAGGTCACCATTGGAGACCCATAGGATGACCTTGTGGCATTGAATGAGAGACGGTGATAATGAGTATTGACCTAAGGGAATGTATGCTTCAACTTGTGCCTTAAGAGATGTTTGACCCTTGATGATTATATGTCGGCCATAGGTGGGAATTGCAATCGTAAGGTAAGACTTGAGTGTACCTATAGTCGGGTAGCTAAGTTAACCTTGACTGTTGCATAGAATTATACCCTGACTCGGGTAATCGATAGTGGGTGACGTCGGATTGTGTCTTATAGAAAAGATGAATTGCCTCGGTGAGAAATATTGTTGGAATTGGGAAGGAATGTGATTGCATGATGTGAACTCTTGATATGATTGGCTCTAAGTTAGACCCTTGATCGAATGTTAGAAATGTTATGCTTGGGTATAGAGCTTAACCAAGTTGTCCCTGATATTAAGTATTGTAGCCTGGAAGATAGTGATTGTGGCAAAGTGAATAAAGCAATAAGTCAAATGAAAGGATGCTAAGTCGGATTTAGAAAAGAGAGTTATATTGTGGCTGATCGAATCGCACTAACATAAAAGTTGGCTGAAGTACATATGTTTTGGGGACGCCTAAAATATGTGTATGGATCCAGCCGAAGTGATAGGTTGCGACTGAGATAACATTTTGGGAAAAAATTATCGCACTAGCGCAGACTTTGGCTGAAATGCATATGTTTTGGGGACGCCTAAAATATGTGTATGAATCCAAACGAAGTGATATGTTGCGACCAAGAAAGAAACGCAAGAAAAATGTTGGTGAATTAATGAGAAGTTATAACTATTTTGAAATGAAAAAGATGGATTGAATCGTTGATGGATTAAAATGATACAATTGGATAGCTATTTTGAAATGACCGAGTGGGCTGAAATGAATATTGAATTGAAGCTGAATGAGTAACTCATTGTGATTAAGTGAATCTAGTAGATGAGTTGTTTTCTTAAGTTTCGAGGACGAAACTTTTTCTGAGTGGTATATTATGTAATGCCCCGCTCCGCACGAGGCATTTGGTTGGCTTATTGGATGGGATCAGAATATTGGACCGTGACTTATGTTGGGAATCGGAAGAATTGAGACTGATGCAATCTCTCTTAGCTGGCTAGATGGAATGGGTATTGGAACGTGGCTCGCTGGTGGAGCTACGCATGGTAGAATTGTGTGTGATCGGAACAGGAAGACCCTTTTATGCAAGTGAGTGGAACTGTCCTTCCTCCTCCTTACTCCTTCATGCTTAATAAATAAAGTATTGAAATGCTATGAACTGCCCCTAAATGTCCCATCTGTTAGTTGCTGAATAATAGAGATGGCTATGTTGAGAATTATTGAAATGTACAACACATTGAACTGCTAATGTGATTTGAGGCCTGAGAATGAATTGATAACATTGCCCCTTATGCTTAACGCTGCCGGAACAAGTAGACACTTGAATAATGAGATGCCTTGTGAATGATAGAAAAAGAAATGAACTGGCTATGCTATCGAACCAATGAACTGAATGAAACACTAGAATCATGTACTCTCTCTATAACTGTTGCAAGAATATGAAATGCTGCATGTCCCTTATAAGAAATGAATGAATAAATAAATGTCCCTATGAAATGAATGAATGTTAAGTTCCTCTTAAGAAAGGAATGATATGAGATACGTTGCAATGAAGCAATGAATGAGAAATGATACAGCTGGGATCATTGAGATCACC
Organism: Iris pallida; assembly: GCA_029216955.1. NCBI lineage: Eukaryota > Viridiplantae > Streptophyta > Magnoliopsida > Asparagales > Iridaceae > Iris > Iris pallida. The sequence continues at coordinate 114,016 of JANAVB010029816.1, read as the reverse complement.
AAATGAAATAATGTTAATGATGAAATGAATAAGTTATTGAATATGACTAATGATGCACTGTTGCCTTTACTTTCCTTAATATATTTTACCATGCGATTATGTTCACAATCGAGTCGGACACGCATTCGCATGGTCATGGACAACTTGTATACAAGGTTTGAGTAATAATTTCCTCGAACGGTTCCTAGGGCCCTGGGGACCGATTCGGCCTAGGAGAAAATAATGATAAGTGCTATGGGAGCACGGATAAGGCGGGGTGGCATAGAGGCTCGCCACCTACTATGCTGACCGCATTATCTTGAAATGAAATGAAATGAAAAGAGTCCATATGGTTTAACAACACCAGTGACCATGTAGTCGGGATGCATGCTAATGAATGTTTTGTGCAGGCAGAGTAAGTATATCGGATAACCTGTATTTGATGCAGGTACGAGAAGTCGGCTATCGGTAAGAAATCACATAATTGTGATATTGTATAAGTTGGTTTAACTTGCCTGCTTAACATGTTCCATTCAAGGATGCTAGAAGGATGCCTTACTTTAAATAGTGCTCAAACATAACATCTATGCTAAGTGTTGCTTAAAGTGAGAATTTTCATAACATGTTTAAGATGTTAATGTTAACGATGCCTCAATGACGCCTTTGCATGATAACACCAAGAATGCTAAAATGATATGTCCACATGAATGCTACTAAGAATATGTTTACATGCTTCACTCTGATTATTGCCTATGAACTGTAAACTGATGTTAGGCCCCCCAAGTAGAAAGATCACTCTAATAAATGTTTGCTTAAATGATCACATTAATGTTGGTTTATGCGAGTGGGTTGGATTCTGCTCGCCAGTACATAGATGATGTGCTGACCCACGTTTTGTGGGCAGGTACTCGTGCTTGGGATATTCTACACACGAAGATTGGCTTGATTGGTCCCGCGGCATCGAAGATTTGTTGGGCATACAGAAGCTCTCCTTGCACAAGATAAAGTCTTCTGTTTATAAAGGGCATAATGTATGGAACATTGTAATCAGTTGTACCAGTGAGATTGTAAGCCAAGTCGGTATATTGAGTTGTAATCTAATGTATCCAAGTATCAAATGTAAGCTTCGTAGCATTATTCAGTTGGCTTCCAATGTAAAGTGAGATGTGTTGTAAGCATTGTACTTCAATACAAGTCTTGTACTCTTCTTCAATTATCAATAAAGAGAATAAAGTTCTATATATATCTCTGTGTGACTTCAAGTTATCCTTTTATCTCTGCTGCCATAAAGAAGTGATGTACTTCTATTCAATGAGAAAGATTGTCCTCACTAACTTCAATTTGTCTGCTTCTGCCGCTGCAATGTGTTCCTATTTGAAGAATTATCACCTATGTACCATCTTTACCTTGTACAAATGCAATACCAGACTTGTACGGCATCACACCCAAGCGAGGACGATCGATTCCAAGAGATAAAATATGTCGATAAATGACTCTACGAATCGGGGCGTGACAGATTCGAACCGTGCATATCCCCATGGGACATTCGGTTTACCCAACGAATTGAACCCCCACGGACCGTTTGTTCTTTGCTGAATTCTAACTTATATATGTTTGTATAACAATATGGTTGTGTGTATTATATTTAGCGTGAAAACGATCTCGTTAAGCTGGAAATCAAGTTTAATGAGCTTGAAATAAAGTTGAACGAACTTCAAATCAAGCTTAACGATCTCGATTTTGAGCTTATCGAGCTTGTTTATCAAGCTTGAACCAAGCTTGTATCAAGCTTGCTTATCAAACCAAACTCAAGCTCAAACCAACCAAAGCCCAAGCTTAATATAAACATGCTCGAGGCAAGCACAAGGCAAGCTCAAGCTCTAAAATAAAAACACTTATCAAACTAGCTCGAGCTCGATTAGTTCTAGTCAAGCCAAGCTCAAGCTTACAAAAGCTTAGTTTGGCTTAGCTCCTTTGCAGTCCTACTTACAAGTTTGCATACTTACTCATATCAGTTCTGGGGATGATATTTATGAGTTTGTTCCTTATATTTTCTCGAGTAAAAGAAATTTTGTCGGTAAAGAAAGAATCAATTGATTCATGTGGAGTTTTGTATAACGTATCAATATGATAGACCTATGCTACGAGTTTTCTCTCTTAAAATTCACATAATAGAAACTTTTGGATACATAAAATTTAGAATTTTTATCAGGACACTACACAAATCATTCAGAACTAGTCTAGTAATAGTCCACTTTTGTAAAAAATTTACTTAAGACAGTAAAAAACTTACTACCCCCCCCCCTCCCCCCCCCCCCAAAAAAAAAAAAAAAAAAAAAAAAACCAAAACATTCTCTCTCTCTCTCTCTCTCTCTCTCTCTCTCTCTCTCTCTCCAAAATCCTTTTCCTTCTTCCTTTACTTCAAAAGCCTAAACTTGTTTACAATCATTATTAATCCCCAGATATCATAGCATAGTAACATAAAATAGGTTTAGGACGAACTTTTAGTGGATTTCTATAACTTTTGAAGCTATTTTAGGGTTTCGAATTTCGGATTTATGTAGGCAGACGCAACTGGAAAAACTCAGGACTGTAAAAAAAATTTACAGTCCTTAGAAAATACATGACTATAAAAAAATTCTATGGTCCCGACAACATACATGACTATAGAAAATTTCTGCAGTCCTAACTGAATTCAAGATTTATGAATGGTATGATAAGTGCACGCAACCTATTGGAAGGACTGTCAAAAAATTTGACAGTCCTATATATTTGAAACACTGTTAAAAAATTTAACAGTCCAAAATGAACAACATATCTTTTTTAAGACTGTCACAATTTTTGACAGGCCTAAAAAATATATTGCTTATTTAGGACTGTCAAAAAATGTGAATCCATTATGTATTTGGACGGCTCCAATTAAATTTGTTTTAATGGCAAACTTGTAAATAAAAAGAATTGTCAAACCTGAGTAAATTTTGTAGTCCATTTATAAATACCCAAAATTTATAACAAATGCCCTCTTGTATAGACAAAAGACGAGTACACAACAAATTTAGAAATAAAATTTAATCAAAGAAACGACACTAAAGCAGTTAATAAGTTCAAAATTGAAAGATATTTTAACTAAAATGATATCGAATGTTCAAAGATCATAGAGAGGCTTGAAGCATGTGAGACTATTGGACTTAGAAAACAATTTCCACCACAATAACCACTATTTTCTATTTCAGAAAATTTGTGTCAAAGATACAAATTTTAACAAAATTGACTAAAAGATAAGAAGTTTGAAAATTAAAATAAGAATAGGAATACATTCCGCCAGACCGTCTGGCAGAAATTGATCATTTGACTTTTTTTTGGTTTTTTTATGTGGTTTACCTCGGTTTGATTTATTTTTTTGTTTGATTGATTTGGTTTAAACTTTTAGTTTAGTTTAATCTATTAGTTAAGTTGTTATTATCTATAATATTTATATATCAACTATAATAACTAATTAATTAGTTTATGGTTATAACTAATTTGTTTATTTATTTATTTATTTATTTATTTATATATACAAATTAATTTGTGTATAAGTACATATATATTTATTTGTATTAGTAACTATGTAATTAGTATAGATAATAACACGTTTAATGTAGATAATAACAAATTAATATATTTGTATACAAATAACTATATATAACAATAAATTAATATACAAAATAAAAACTAATATATACAAATTAATATATTAGTATACAAATAAATATATTAATGGGTAAAGTGCAAAAAATCCCTCGTTAAATATGTTACTTTTGCACTAAAAGACCTCATGCTCTTAAAATTCCCAAAAGTTTGAAATATGCTCATTTTGCCCCCAAGTGACAATTTTACCCCTCCCTCCCCCCTCCTTCTTCGGCTGTGTTCGCCGTCGGCGACGGAGGCGGAGGGGGGGGAGGGGGGGGGGAGGGCGGGGGGAGGGGGGGCGGGGGTGGGGGGGTCGCTCGCCGGCGAGGGAGTCGGGGGTCGGGGCCGACGAGGGAGCGGGGGGGGTCGGGGCCGGCGAAGGAGGAGGAGGGGGTCGGGGGGGGGGGGGGGGGGGGGGGCTGGGGGATCGCCGGCAGCGGGGGGGGGGGGGGGGGGGGGGGGGGAGGGGGTCGGGGGGGAGGGGGGATCGCCGGCGATGGGAGGGGGGTCGGGGGGGCTGGGGGATCGCGGTGGCGCGAGGGGGTCGGATGGGGGGGGGGGGGGGGGCGGCTGGGGGATCGCCGGCGGTGGAGGGGGGGGGAGGGGGGGTGGGGGGATCACCGACGATGGGAGCGAGGTCGGGGGGGCTGGGGGATCGCCGGCGGCGGGGGGGCGAGGGGGTCGGGGGGGGGGGGGGGGGCGGGGGGATCGCCGGCGATGGTCGGGGGGGTCGGGGGGGCTGGGGGATCGCCGACGGCGGGAGTGGGGGGGGGGGGGGGGGGGGCGAGGGGTTCGGGGGGGGGGGGGGGGATCGCCGGCGTTGGGAGGGGGGGGGGGGGGGGGGGGCTCGCCGGCGCCGGCGCCGCCGGAGGGTGGGGAGGGATATTTTTGGTATAAATTTTTTAAATTTCGGCTGGAGGGGCCTAATCGAGCGGATATATAATCTAAGGAGGGGTAAACTGACAAAAAATTCTAAAAGGTCTTTTAGTGCAAAAGTAACATATTTAACGAGGAATTTTTTGCACTTTACCCTATATTAATATATACAACTAAATATAAAATATGGATAAAACTGAATTAATATATTCAAATTATACACAAATTATTTATTTATTTTTATACATTTATTTAAATATATACAAATTAATATATTTAGATTTTTTTATAAATATATATATTTATTTAGTTTTATATATCAATTTGTATATTAACTAATATAGATAATAACAAATCTATTAGTTAATATATAATTATTATATATAAAAATATGAACTAATATATTTTTGTTATTATTTATAGTATAGATAATAAGAAATTAACTAATAGGTTAAACTAAATTAAAAGTTTAAACCAAATCAATCAAATAAAAAGATAAACAAAACCGAAGTAAACCATATAAAAAAAACCAACTGTTCAATTTCCGCCAGACGGTCTGGCGGAAATTGGACATGCCTAATTTCCGTCAGACGGTTTGTCGGAATGTATTACCATTCTTAATTTTTCAAACTTCTTATTTTTGGCCAATTTTGTTAAAATTTATATCTTTGAAACAAATTTTCTATTCCTCTTTCTATAGTAGTCATATTTCAATAGGGTGGAAAGAATATAGAAGAAAAATAATTCCAAATCGCTTTATTTTTTCTGGGGACAGCATCCGTAAAATTTTGAACTAATTTCTACTCTCGACATTTAATTAACATATTATTACTTGTGGGCGATGGATATTGTTTGGTAGACTTAAAATGTCAAATTTGGGTTCACAATGGTTACAAAGTCGAAAATTCAAGGGATGAATTTATGTTTATTTATCGCACCGATGGGATGCGGAACTGTCCTAAGGAGCTTTGCTATGCCTACAATCAAATACTTACAACCCCTTTACAACTGTCACGTGTCGAGAGTTCGAGCCCCAGCGGAGGCGAGTTCACCACAATGATCCATTGCTTCAAAAAAAAAAAGCTTGATCTTGTAAATAGTAATTATGTGAATCTATACAACACCAACTTATAAAGAGTAATGCTATAAGTACATCCAAAAATTTTCTCTTCCATGTTCCTCTGTCACATGATACTGCCTTATTGACCCAAGTAAATAGAGAGGAGAGTTGGAGGAAGACATAAGCCAATAGAAGAGGGTCACGTGACGGAAAGGACATGAAGGAGAGAGATTTTGGAGGTACATAAATCATTTTCCACTTATAAAATTGTGAGGTAGGTCAGGCTTAATTGTAAAAGTATCGAAAATGATATTTTGTTCGCAGTTTGTAATTACGAATTTGACCGCCGGTCGATGTGGCGGCCGTCTATTGGCCTCCCCTGCTATCTCCGGGTCCCATCCGAATCAGAAGGCTAATGGTCGGCTGTCACATCGACCAACGGTCACGTCTGCGGTTACAAATTACGGACAATGTAACAGTGTCGTAATGTGACTCAAGAGCAAGGAGAGGAGAACTCAAACTCTATCAGAATCAGTGAGGACAAAAAGGTGGGGCTTCTAAACCCATCGATCGATTGCGACATCATCTATCTATCTATTTAGCTAGCTTGAGAAGCGATGGTGGGCCAAAGGTTCCACGTCTTGTTTGTCGAATATGCTCGAAAACTTCTTTTGCAATTGAGAAATTAGGACATATGTCTCCTCCACAAGCGAGTGGTTTGACCATTACCAATGCAAAGCAAATAATGTGACCATCGTTCCATTACACCCTCTCGAATACAAAGGAGGAATTGGGCCGTTTGAAATGATGGAGATAGGATTACAGGCTTATCCTTAAACAATGGAGCTCCAAATTGCATCTTGAGGTTCAAATATATAATAAAATAATATATCTAGAATGGATTGGATTGGTACGTGAATAGTAAAAAAAACTTTAAAAATTAATATGGTAAAAAAATAATGTAAAATATAGAACATGGGACTCCAACTTGGGATTTACTATTCCATAAAATAATTTCCGACATTCTGAATTTAGAAATTCGCATACCCAACCTATAGCTCAAGGTGTGAATTGGGCCGGGCGATCCGAGATTCGATTCTGAACCGGTCTGGTCAACGTTGGTCTGGGTCGATCCGGACCCAGCCAATGGCCCGGTCCGACCCGGCCTAATAATATAGCGGGTCCAGGCTAGATTTTACATTTAGGTCCGTATGTCCGGTCCGACCCGTATTTTCTATTGGGTGCAGGCTGGGTTAGCTTTTTCAGACCGTCCAGTCGACTATGAGTCCGGTAAAAAATCGGTATATATATGTATTAAAAAAATTTGTTGTAAAGGTTACGTGGGTTATATGGAAAGGCTGAATCAATGCGATTAAATCAGATCCTATCTTTGTGGGATTTGAATTAATTCAGATCCTATCTTTGTGGGATTTGAATTAATTTCGTGGGATTTGAATTAAATCTCGTTGCTATCTTTTGGGATTTGATTCAATCTTTCCATAACTGAAGAGGCGGCTAGGGTTTCCACCCTCTCTCTATAAATACTCTCTTCTGGCCTCCTTTGTGACGACTATGAAATTACAAGTCAGAAAAGGAGAAAGAGAGAGAGAGTTGCTGCAACCATTGCAAGTCCATCCGAGGAGTCTGAACAGAGGTGACTTCGAGCGTTCCACAAGTTCTTCAACTTGCTGGTTCCTGGAAGCAGATCGTGTGGGACGAATCTTGCTTTGAGCAACGGTGTTTTGACACCCCAGCAACTGTTCTTCTTCTAATCTTCCTTCAGATTATTGTAACTCGTTCTGTCCCAATTGCAACACGTTTGCAAGGAAGAACAAGAAATCTTCTCCTCTATTTCCCTCCTTCAGATTGTAATTTGGCTATTTGTTTTATTGTACCATCGTAGATCTTGAGTTTGATCACTGCAAAGTTTTTTGTGTGACATCTCAGATCTCGATCGCATCTGTTTTTCATCTTTGATCAAGCCCCGGGACTAACAATCTCAAAGCAAGATCCGTGTAGATGGAAAACATTAATGCTTCGCTCCTCCAATCGGACTTCTGCAAGTTAGAAAAGTTCGATGGAGAGCACTATCAAGTCTGGAAGAGAAAGGTTTACCTAACTCTTCAACTGAAAGACGTTGATCATGTTCTGTTAGAGGAAGAACCCTCTGTTCCAGACACTGGATCTACTGCCGCAATCAACGCGGCTACCAAACTCCAGGCCAAGTGGAGAAGGAAAAATAGCATCTGCAGGCTTCTCATCCTGAATGCTATGGAGGACTCCCTGGCAGAATCCTACTCAAAGGAGGAACTTGCCAGAGACATATGGGAGTCTGTGGAAAATCTGTATGAAGAAGACAAGAACAGGAGCAAAATGTTTGTGGTTGAAAAATATCACAAATTGCTCTTTGAGGACGAAAAGTCCATGCTGCCACAGGTGAAGGAATTTCTGAAGCTGCGTCAGAAACTGGAAGACGAAGAGATGCCCCTTCCCGACAAGTTTGTCGTCGGAGGGATCGTCTCAAAACTTCCTGCTGGATGGAGTACCTTCTATGCAAGGATGCACAGAAAGAAGCTAGACTTTAGCTTGGAAGATCTACTGCAAGAGATCCATGTTGAGGACGAGATGCGTTCCCAACAGAAGGTGGACACTCTGTCCAAACAGTTGGCTAAAGCCAATCTTGTGCAGACGAAAGATCCAAAGGGGAAGCAGGCGGCTTCTCATCCCAAGAAGAAGGACTTCACTAATCTAAAAGTGAAGGGTCCTTCTTTCAAGCAACAGAAGACTAAGTCCCACGTGACTTGTTACAATTGTGGCAAGAAAGGCCACTACAAGAGTGAATGCAGATCTAAGCCTAAACAATCAGAGAAAGGTGAGCCTAATAAGGTTTCATTGGTTTCTAACTTTGTTGCTATGATCGCACAGGTCACAAATGTGGGGGTTGACTCTGACTGGTGGATAGACGCTGGTGCGACTTGCCATGTCTGTTCTGGCAAGGAATGGTTCGTCACGTACCAGCCGATATCTGAGAAGGTTGTCATGGCGAACCAGGCCCAAGCTGAAGTTCTGGGGATCGGGACCGTGGAACTGAAACTCACTTCTGGGAACACTCTGACGCTTCAAGGTGTGAAGCATGTTCCGGCGATTGCCAAGAACCTGATCTCTGGGAGCCTGCTCTGCAATGCAGGCTTGAGGATGGACATCAATGCTGGTCAGATGGTGATGTCCAATAAATGAACATACTTCGGAAAGGCTTATCAAACCGAAGGAATGTTTAAAATTTAGCTTGTCAACCAGTTTGAAGACATTAATGCAGTTGTTTTTTCTGATTATTCTCTTGAGTTGTGGCATAATAGACTAGGACATGTTCATTGTAAAAGAATTAACAAAATGTCTAGTCTAGGACTTATCTCCAAATGTGGGGATAAGGTGGAGAAGTGTGAAGTGTGTGCTCAGACGAAAGATCACAAGGAAACCCTTTCATCGGGTCAATCGAAGCACAGATCTTCTGGAGTTGGTGCACTTCGATATCTGTGACTTCAAACATTTCTCCACGAAGGCCGGGATGAAGTATTTCATAACCTTCATCGACGACTTCTCAAAATACGCGTTCGTCTACTTACTCAAGTCTAAAGACGAAGCTTTCGAGAAGTTCAGAGAGTTCAGAGCCGAAGCTGAGCGGCAGACTGGACAACAACTCAAGAGGTTAAGGAGTGATCGAGGTGGGGAGTACAAGTCTCATGAATTCGCATCGTTCTGCAAAGAACATGGAATTATATGTGAGACTACTGCTCCATATTCTCCTCAATCCAACGGAGTAGCGGAGAGGAAGAACAGAACGTTGACAAAAATGATGAACTCAATGCTGCTAACCGCGGGTCTTCCTAAATGCTACTAGGGAGAAGCTGCATTGACGGCCACTTTTATTCTAAATAGAGTGCCATATGCAACTTCAGACGTAACTCCTCATGAACTCTGGTTCAAAGTCAGACCAAACTTGAATGTCATTCGAGTGTGGGGGTGTCTGCGTATGTGAAGCTCCCAGATCTGAAGATTCAGAAGCTAGGGACAAGGACTACGAAGGCGATCTTCTTGGGGTATGCCGAGAAAAGTGATGCTAGAAGATTTCTTGATATTGAGTCAAATCATATCATCGAATCTCGCGATGCTGAATACTTTGAAGACAAGTTTGCAAAAGACAAAAACATTGTTCTTTCGGACATTCCGGAAAATGATGTAGGTGCAAATGAGACTGAAATCTCATATGGGCCAGTAGTCCAAGAAGAAGCTGTTGTTGAGGAAACAACTCTTGTACCAGAACTCGCAGAGCCGTCAGCTAAGCGAGCGAGGAGACCGAAAGATTTCGGAGATGACTTTGTCACCTATCATGTGGAAGCAGATCCGCTTACCTATGATGAGACGATGAAGACCAGAGATGCTATCTTCTGGAAGGAGGCAGTGAATGACGAGTTTGACTCTATCACCTCCAATAACACATGGGTGTTGGTAGATCTACATGAAGGATAGAAGCCCATCGGATGTAAATGGATCTTCAAGAAGAAGATGAAGGCAGATGGAACTATTGACAAGTTCAAGGCCAGGCTGGTAGCCAAGGGATTCTATCAGAAACAGGGGATAGACTACTTTGACACGTACGCTCCAGTAGCTCGGATGACCACCATCAGGATGTTAATCGCTCTAGCAGCTATACATAAGTTGTTAATTATCAGATGGATGTAAAGACCACATTCCTAAATGGGGAGCTGACCGAAGAGATTTACATGCAACAGCCAGATGGATTTCTCGTCAAAGGTCTTGAAGACAAAGTCTGCAAGTTAGTGAAATCATTGTATGGTTTGAAGCAAGCTCCCAAGATGTGGCATGAGAAGTTTGACAAAGTTATTAGGTCAAACGGCTACAGAGTCAGCGAGACGGACAAATGTGTTTATACAAAGTTCGCTGATGGAAGAGGAGTCATCGTTTGTCTGTACGTGGACGACATGCTAATCCTAGGTACGGATATAGGCTGTGTCACAGAGACAAAGAAGTTCCTCTCAACCAAGTTCAGTATGAAGGACTTGGGGGATGCAGATGTCATCTTGGGCATAAAGATCATCCGGACATACACTGGAGTAGCGCTGTCACAATCTCACTACATTGAGAAGATGCTCACACGCTATGGGTATAAGGATCTTCCAGGGATCGATACGCCATACAGGTGTGATCAGAAGCTGAAGCCAAATTCAAGGGAAAGCGTCAGGCAGCTAGAGTATTCTAGCGTTATCGGAAGTTTGATGTACGCAACCACTGCCACAAGGCCTGACATAGCCTTCGCCGTGGGAATGCTGAGTCGGTTCACTAGCAACCCAGGGGTTGAGCACTGGAAAGCTGTGAAGCGGGTGATGAGATATCTCAAGAAAACTCAGACATATGCACTGCACTACAACGGGTATCCGACAGTAGTGGAAGGCTTCAGTGATGCTAGCTGGTGTTCAGAGGGGGAAAGCGAGAGATCCACAGGTGGATATGTCTTTTCCTTGGGTGGAACTGCTATATCGTGGAAGTCGAAGAAGCAGACTATACTCTCTCGTTCCTCCATGGAATCTGAATTCTATGCACTTGAAACTGCAGCAGATGAAGCAGAATGAATTCGGGAGCTCATGTATGATCTTCCAGTGGTTGGGGCTCAGATACCGACGATACCGATATACTGTGACAACCAGGCGACTGCGGCGGTGGCATCAAATGACCTCTTCAACGGGAAGAAGAGGACTGTGCGGTTGAAGCACAGGGCAGTACACGATCTTATCAAAAGAGGTGTAATTGCAGTGGTTGCTGTTCGGAGTCAGGAGAACCTGGCAGATCCGTTCACAAAGGGCCTCAAGCGCCAGTTGGTCGATGACACAGCTTGTAAAATGGGCTTGAAGGCATTCTGATAGTGTGTCTTTGTAATCCTACCATAAAGTTTTATGCTATTAGTTCAAAGAGAAATCTACTAGGCATCTAACTTTTGGTTCAAAGGAGGATCACTGACTGGGAAACTATCAGGTAACAGTGGGTACTTGTTCTCTGGAACATGGAAGGGATACGGACCCATAACCACTGTTGTCTACTATGTATTTTTCTGCAGAAAAAACAGATCCTGTGGAAGGTTGGCTTAAACGCCTTAATGAGTTCTCAAGCAGAGTGAATGCCTGGTGTGCTTTACAGGAAGCACGGTAGAGCAGCACTACAAGGAGTGAAACTCCATGCTACAGTGGGGTGACTCCACCATGAGGTTCCCAGGTAGGGGTAATGCCTCGGCTTTGCAAGCCAAGTCACAGCGGCGTAGCACCGCAAATAGGCAGGTAGCCTAATGCTGTATGACGTAATTAAAGAGTTGTAGACAGCACTACAAAGGGGAGGATGGCCCCATGTTACAGTGGCACGACACCACGATGAGGTACCCAGGTAGGGGTAAAGCCTCGGCATTGCAAGCCATGTCGTTGCAGCGTAACACCGCAAGGAAGCCTTAGGCTTCATGATGGGTAGTTTTGCACTACAAAGAGGCTTGTGACCTCATGCTACAGTAGTATGACACTACGATGAGGTTCCCAGGTAGGGGTAATGCCTCGGCTTCAGGCCATGTCATAGCGGCGTAGCATCGCAAGGAAGCGCAAGGCTTCATGCTATATCTCTTTAATAAAGAACTCACTACTAAAATCTGTCAATTCAGCGACGCGTCAAGACGTCGCTAAAAAGGGCAAATACGTCGCTAATTTCTATTAGCGACGTATTTAGCGACGTTTTCAAGTAGTCGCGATTAACCTAGTCGCTAAACAAGAAAACGTCGCCAAACGTCGCTATTGCGACGATCTTTAGCGACGTGCCCACGTCGCTAATTTAGCGACTGCCAGCGACATAAAACGTCATAATTTACCGACGTAATCTAGCGACGTTGAGCGACTTGACATGCATCGATGCTGACCTGGCTTTAGAGCCAAATGACGACGTTCTGCGACTTTTTAACGTCACTATATTACCGACATATAGCGACTTTTAGCGACGTCCGTGTAGCGACGTTTAGTGACGATTAGCGACGGTACTCATTAATGTTAGCGACGTACTTAGCGACGTTTATATCGTCGCTGGACGTCGCTGAACGTCGCTAATATTAAAAAAAAAATTAAAAAAAATTACAGCAATTGCAGCATTTGCAGAATTTGCAGCACCATTTGTTACAACAACGACTGTGTATCACGAACACAGTATCAAACAACACATACACACAATCACGAACACGTTTGAAACACAATGTGTCCACAATCAACACAGATTTATGAAAATTTGTAACAATGTCAAACATAATGTGTCCACATAAGAATAAAGTATGTAAAACCACATAAAAGACCCAACAATGGGCCATCACACAACAATGTATATGCCGACTACGACTGATCAGGAGGAGCATCACCGCTCCTATCACCGCTCCTGGAAAGAAGGTAAGCATACTGCTCCGGTGTAAGAACCACCGACGACGATGAAGGAGGAGGCAATGCAACCGTTGGAGAAGGAGGCAGTGTAACCGCTGGAGATGGGTGCGTCCGCGTCTCCTCTAGGGCTCGGAGTCTGGTGCTGCATTGCTCCATGCAAGTCGCTATCCTGGTAACGGTGTCGTGAATGGACTCCTGTGTCCCCTGTACTTGCTGCACGGTACGCTCGAGCTCGTCAAAGCGTGCGGTGACCGACGCAGCGTCCTCTTGCGCCTGAGGCCCTTGCTGCTCAGCAATCCTCCTCAGCATATCGTCGCGCAGCTCAGCAATCTGGCGGACAATGGTCTCCTCGACTCAGGACGACTCGGCCTGTGACGGCTGTGAATGCGCACTGGAAGAGGGAGCCCTGGATGCCTGCGTCGCAACAAATGCGCCGTAGGACCCCGTACCGTAGTACGTACCCCTCTGAAGACCACCAACAACGGTCTTCCAGAGCTCGTCCTCCGACTGAGGCGGAGAGGGTTGCGATGTACCAACCCCTCCCTCTGCCTGTGCACTAGCACTCGCACGCTCATCACGTAGCCTAACATACTCTTCCTAGAAATCATTGTCCATCTCTATACATCAGTACTTACCTAAATTAGCCTAATAAACGTCTAAAATATTTAATTATTATTAAGTATATGGTTATCTGTATATTCTTCAAGTTGTGTTAAAAATTAACGAAATCTAAATTAGTACTTACATAGCTCTGAGTAGCCCGGTCGTCGATGAGCTTCCCGTCCTTCCGATGGGTGGCCAGGAAGACGGTCACCATGTTTGCGTCCTCACCCCTCTTCACCTGCGTGTTTGTTATATTTTATTCTTTAGTAAAATAGAAAATTGTATACTCCTACTATCAATAAATTCTTATATTTGACAATAAATTACATACCAGACGACGGAAATGCTCCGTCATAGGAATCGATCCACCACACCACTTTCCGGCCATCGTCCTAGTCGCCTTCGCCTTCTCCGACCGCTCTTTGTACTCGGGCTCCTCAAATCGAGCCCTCATCGTGGTCCACTGGTCAGGTGTGATCCAACCAGCAATCGGCTTTCCGGAGCGGTGATGTTTTTTCTGATCGTCAATAGCATCACGGATCAACTTGGCGGCGACGGCAGGAAACTGCCTCTCAATCTGCTCGGCGCGGTGTGGTGGATAAAAATAAGTCCTCTACAAGAATTACAAATTAAAATAATTAGTTCTAAAAAATACTTAAAATTATATTAATCATACTAAATTAACTATCTTTAGTTACCTTGAAGTGGGCAAACCAGAATGCCTTCCTCCCTTCCGAGGCATCCGAGTAGTTGATCCACGGACCCCCATAGTTGGACCTTAGAAAGGTGCCCAACGCTCTCTGTACCGACGAGGGACGATATCTGTATACAACGATAACCGACGTATTAATGAATATATATAGATATACAGACATGCATAAAATATTGATTTAACTTACTTCGTAGGACCGTCGGCCCAAATCTCCATCATCGTCTCGCCCTAAGGTGCGCATGCAGGGTCGCTCTGGTATGGATCCGCCCGGGTGGGACGGGCGGGAGTAGGGACTACCTCCTCCACCTGCTCTCCACCCGCCATGCTGCTGTCGGCGCTAGAAAGGCTAGGGGAAGTAGTATGTTCAGCAAGCCTGGAACTGCTCGTCGCAGGTGCACTGCCACCCGGACCTGAGACCGTATGGTACAATGGAGTGCTCGGGTCAGAGGATGGTCCAGAGCCATCCTCCTGTAACGGAGCTCTCTGCCCACCTAAGGACACGGATCGTGCTGGCCTATCTCTGCGTCGTCCTGAGGTGCCTCCGCGTCGTCCTGCCATGCTGATAATAATATTGGAGTTCATAATTTAAGACTACAGAAATATGAATACATCGAAATCACAGTTTATGATTGAAAATATAAATAAATACAATGACAGTTTAGAAATATCTGCATACATTGGAATTCATAATTTAAGTTTTCAAAAGTGATCATAGTTCATAATTTAAGATTACAGAAGTATGAATACATCAAAATCACAGTTTCTCAATCATCCTCTGAAAATTCATCTTCTTCGTTTGCCTCCTCCTCCTCATCCTCTTCCTCCTCATCGTCACTAGCATCTCCTTCGTCTTCCCCTTCGGATACTTGTACCTCTTCTACACAAGTAGATATTGAATGGGAAACTTCTGCTGAGTCGACATCAACTGTATTAGGTACAAGAGGCAGCTCGTCCTCCTGATAAGCCACTTCGTCGACGTCGTAGGTATTTCTGGCTTTAGTCATGCATACTGCCCACCAGTCCTCCTTGTCCAGTGAGAAAATGGCCCTGGGCTGCTTATACTTCCCACTGCCTTCCTTTATCAAATGCAACTCTGGACGTCTGCATATTTCTTCTAAGTCCAACCTGGCCTTGGAATTGTCTTTCGTCTTCCCCTTTACGTCCATCACAGTATTTATTATATTGTCAAATACATTCTTCTCGATATGCATGACATCCAGGTTATGTCTGAGCAGATGGTCACTCCAATATGGTAGGTCCCAGAATATACTCCTCTTCGTCCAGTTGTGAGCGCGGCCAAATCCATCACACTTGTACCCCGCTGTAGGCTCTTCAATAGCACTTGACAATTCTTTAACTTCTTTCCATATCGTGTCCCCAGACCACCGTGGTGGTGGACTGGACTTCTCTACCACGCCAGCACGAAAAACATTCATGTTCCTCCGGTACGGATGATCCTTTGGCAGGAACTGTCGATGACAATCAAAGAAGCACGGTTTTCCTCCGTGTTTCAAACGGAAAGCCTTAGTGCGATCCATGCAATACGGACATGCGAGACGACCATGGGTGCTCCAACCCGATAACATTCCATAGGCCGGAAAATCATTGATGGTCCACATTAGTGCGGCCCTCATCTGAAAGATCTGCTTTCTGGAAACATCATATGTGGTTGCACCTACTTCCCACAACTGATTCAGCTCATCTACCAAGGGCTGTAAGTACACATCGATGTTCCTCTTCGGGTTCTTCGGACCTGGAATAATAACAGTTAGGAACATGTAAGGAGTCTTCATACACATCCAAGGCGGCAAGTTGTACGGAGTAACAATCACTTGCCAACAAGAATATTGTGAGCCCGAAAGTCCAAATGGGGTAAAACCGTCGGAGGAAAGCCCCAATCTGACATTACGCGACTCCGAAGCAAAATCGGGATACACTCGATCAAAGTGCTTCCATGCTTCCCCGTCGGATGGATGATCCAGTACTCCATCTATTTGTTCCCGCTTGTGCCAACTCATATTATCAGCTGTCTCCTTTGCCATAAACAACCTCTGCAACCGCGGCGTCAAAGGCAAATAGTGCATCGAATCTGTTGGCTTGCGTGCACCAGAAGTCCTTGTTGTACTAGTTGCCTTGAAGCGATCGGCACCACAAAATCTGCAGGCGTCTTCATCCTTGTCGTCCTTATAGTACAACATGCATCCGTTGCGACATGCATCAATTTTTTCATACCCCATCCAGAGCGATCTCACCATTCTCTTGGATCGGTAGAAGTCTTTAGGTAACTTGCCACCCTCCGGCAATATATCTATAATTAACTCCAGGATTCGGTTGTAGCATTCTTGAGACATGTTAAAATCTGATTTTATGCTCAACAATCTTGTAACCACCTCCAACGGTGAATGGTCATCACAACCAGGATATAAAGGAGTCCTTGCATTCTCCAGCAACTCCATGAACTTTGCAGCATTGGCATTCGGTGCCTCCTCAGCTGCATATTGATTGTTCGGATCGAAACTAGGCCCCGCAGCATTGAAAACCATGTTCGTCCACCCTTGGTCGTAATCAGCATGCTCGTGGACATCTACATAAGGCTCCACATAAGGCTCCGGCTCGGAGGCTAAAGACACAAATTCTCCGTGTGCGGTCCACTGATAATAATTTGGCATGAAACCCCTCGAATACAAATGATATGTCACATCCACTTCCGAATGATATTTCAAGTTGCGACATCTCATACATGGACACTTAATTTTTGTACGGTCCATGTACTGAGGGAACGCCTTGGCAAACTGCAGGAACTGTTGCACACCCTGTATAAATTCATCCCGCACACCGCACATGTCATCAGGATGACGATTGTACATCCACAAACGGTTCCGCAGATAGTAATTCATATCCATTTTAAGATAATTCTGCAAAGATTGACACAGATAATAATTCATCAGGATGACGATTGTATATCCACAAACGGTTCTGCATAATTGCCAAGTGTGGGGACGAATGGCTCAGAACACAACCCAAAATGCATTCTAGCATACATTAGTTTGAATCATCTATGTTCTGTACATATTGTGTAGTATATGTTCTTATCGAATCTAGTATCTGAAGGATGTAACAGAATCAAGATGAACCCACAAAATGTAATACTAAGACATTATCTACTACTAAAAGATGTAGTGATAGGTTGTCGTATCATCATTGCCGAGGGATGGGGGTCGGAGGACAGTCAACTTTATCTACGGCTACATAGTTTATGCCTCGCCAGTCGAATGGCTGCAGGGACTATGTCCTGATCACGATGTCGTACCATAGATTATCTACTACTAATTAAGACTTTCAACTAAGCAGTCAAAGGGTACTGAACAGAAAGTCTAATTATAAGACTTTCAACTAAGCAGCGTTGTAGGATTTAAAATATGGTATTCAGGATTAGTATCCATCCTTCGTGACATAGCTGACTCTGCAAAAACCTGACCAACATATCCTACACTAATCATTCCATATTTCAGTAATGTCAGTGAGCTAAATCATACTCAACTGTCGAGAATACTTAGGAGAAAACTCATTCACAGGATTAGTATCCATCCTTCGTGACATAGCTGAAATTTTATAGAGCTCGATAATAATTATTAGTCAATTTATTCATCATTTCAAAACCCTGAAAAAGCCCAAAAAAAAAAACTCCCAGTATAAGTAAATATGGCTCGAACCCTAAATTAGAATTCGAATCCAAGCAAAACATCAAATTGATAGTTGATATGCCCCCAAAAACTCCCAGTATCAGTATATAGGTGTCACACTGTGAGTCTCGTGTCCACACAGTGGGTCTCGTGTCCACACAGTAGGACACGACGTGTCCAAACCAAAAAAATAGGTGTCACACGAACTAGAAGCGAGTCCACTGTGAGTCTCGTGTCCACATAGTGGGACACGACGTGTCCAAACCAACAAAATAGGTGTCACACGAACTAGAAGCGAGTCCACTGTGAGTCTCGTGTCCCCGGCAGCGAGTCCACGCTTTCGTGGACACGAACTAGAAGCAAGAGAGAGAGCTAGAAGACGAGGAGAAACTGGGAAGCAGGGGGGGGGAGAGTTACCTGAGGAGGAGCTACCTGAGGAAGGAGGAGGAGGAGGAGGAGGAGGAGGAGGAGAAGGAGGAGGGAGATCGCCGGAGGAGCGCCGCGGAGGAGGAGGCCGGAGGAGGGAAATCGCCGGAGGGACGTCGCGGAGGAGGAGGGCACAAAATATTTGGGGGAAATTTTTGTAAAAGATCGAAAAGCGAAACCCTTGCTATATGAAACTATTAGCGACGTTCTTCTAGAACGTCGCTAAACGTCGCTGATATTTATGAAACGGCGACGCTACTTAAATTGCGTCGCTACACGTCGCTACATCAGCGACGTGTACCGACGAACTTGCGATGCCTATTCTCATTTAACAAATTGCAGCCGCTACACGTCGCTATTAGTCGCTGCCAGCGACAAACAGCGACGTCTTGTATAAACATCGCTAAAACCCCAAAAAATAGCGACGTTTTTTTTGGAGTCGCTAAATACGTCGCTGATATGACTTATTTTGGTAGTGACTCACCTATAGTATATGGAAAGAGATATCAGGCCGTCTCTTGAGGGTAAACTTGTAGACACCCAAAATTATACACTGAAACCAGGCTGGCACAGGGCCTCTAATGTGCAGCCAGAAGCACACGTAACTACACTTTGTGAGTGGGAAGAATTACAATTGTGGTGCAGAATTCAAGGCGTAGTCCATTCTTGTATCACATTGTTATTTAACCCATGCGGAAAGATTCAAGTCATCAGCGACATCTATCCTAATGCAAAATGGACAATTACTGTAGGGAACGCTCAACCCTGGACACATATATGTTGTGATATGTGGGGGATTGTTGGTGCTTTCTTTACATGGAGAGAGCTTGCTCTCAACATGCCTTGTAAATTTTAGTCCCACATCGAAAATGCACCATGAGTTATCTCAACATATATACTTGGGTGTGTTGTTGAGAGATGCACATGGGGTGGTAACCCTAAGGAGGGAATCATGTGGGTAATTTTACAAGGAGGTAAAAATAAGGCTCCAAGGATTAAGCATTAAAGCTTTTGTCATTCTCTTGGATTAATTCCATTTGGAGCTAAGCTAGCGACTCGGACTCGGACTCGGACTCGGGCTCATGGGCTCATGAGGCGTAATGTGGCATTTTCTTGGCGCACTTTGCACTTAGCACGTCAGCAGTCATGCGGTCCTTATGCGGCTCATATGCGGCCATGCGGTCTTATGCGGCATGCGGCTCATATGTGGCATATGTGGCACATGCGGCACATGCGGCACATGTGGCACATGCGGTCCATGCGGCCCAAGCGGTCCATACGGTCCATACGGTCCATGCGGCTCATGCGGTCCATACGGTCCATGCGGCTCATGCGGTCCATGCGGCTCATGCGGCCCATGCGGCCATTAGGCTCATGCGGCCAGGCTGCTGCTGCTGCCGCATGGAGAGATCCGCTGACTGTGCAGATTACAAATCAGTAATGGAAAGGCTGAATCAATGCGATTAAATCAGATCCTATCTTTGTGGAATTTGAATTAATTTCGTGAAATTTGAATTAAATCTCGCTGCTATCTTTTGGGATTTGATTCAATCTTTCCATAACTGAAGAGGCGGCTAGGATTTCCACCCTCTCTCTATAAATACTCTCTTCTGGCCTCCTTTGTGACGACTACGAAATTACAAGTCAAAAAAGGAGAGAGAGAGAGAGTTGCTGCCACCATTGCAAGTCCATCCGAGGAGTCTGAACAGAGGTGACTTCGAGCGTTCCACAAGTTCTTCAACTTGCTGGTTCCTGGAAGCAGATCGTGTGGGACGAATCTTGCTTTGAGCAACGGTGTTTGGACACCCCAGCAACTGTTATTCTTCTAATCTTCCTTCAGATTATTGTAACTCGTTCTGTCCCAATTGCAACACGTTTGCAAGGAAAAACAAGAGATCTTCTCTTCTCTATTTCCCTCCTTCAGATTGTAATTTGGCTATTTGTTTTATTGTACCATCGTAGATCTTGAGTTTGATTACTGCAAAATTTTTTGTGTGACATCTCAGATCTCGATCGCATCTGTTTTTCATCTTTGATCAAGCCCCGGGACTAACAATCTCAAAGCAAGATCCGTGTAGATAGAAAACATTAATGCTTCGCTCCTCCAATCGGACTTCTGCAAGTTGGAAAAGTTCGATGGAGAGCACTATCAAGTCTGGAAGAGAAAGGTTTACCTAACTCTTCAACTGAAAGACGTTGATCATGTTCTGTTAGAGGAAGAACCCTCTGTTCCAGACACTGGATCTACTGTCGCAATCAACGCGGCTACCAAACTCCAGGCCAAGTGGAGAAGGAAAAATAGCATCTGCATGCTTCTCATCCTGAATGCTATGGAGGACTCCCTGGCAGAATCCTACTCAAAGAAGGAACTTGCCAGAGACATATAGGAGTCTGTGGAAAATCTGTATGAAGAAGACAAGAACATGAGCAAAATATTTGTGGTTGAAAAATATCACAAATTGCTCTTTGAGGACGAAAAGTCCATGCTGCCACAGGTGAAGGAATTTCTGAAGCTGCGTCAGAAACTGGAAGACGAAGAGATGCCCCTTCCCGACAAGTTTGTCGTCGGAGGGATCGTCTCAAAATAAATTTTCGTGACAACAAAAAGTTCTGTTACAGATACATCCTTTTCAGTGACAAGCAACATCATTGTCAATGACAGCATAAATACTTGTCACAGCAAAATTGCTTGTCAGTGACAACATAAATTACTTGTCAACTTAACATCCTTTTCAGTGACAATAAAAGTACTTGTAACTGAAACTTCTTTTTCAATGACCTGTAACATCATTTTCGTGACAACAAATATTAATTGTCACAGAAAAATGCTTGTGAGTGACAACAGAAATTACTTGTCACGGAAACATCCTTTTCAGTAACAACAACAGTACTTGTAACTGAAACTTCTTTTTCAATGACAAGTAACACCATTTTCAGTGACAACAAATATTAATTGTCACAGACAATTGCTTGAGTGACAACAGAAATTACTTGTCACGGAAACATCTTTTTCAGTGACAACAAATATTACTTGTAACTGAAACATCATTTTCTGTGACAAGATTCATACTTGTCACAAATTGCTTGTCCCAAAAACCAGAATTTCTTGTAGTGATGTTTCCTTTGGCTCTTCAGGTCTTTGCCTCAATATCTGAAGATTGTCCCCTACAAGCCAACAAAAATGGATACATGGTTGAATATGATTATATTACACTACAATTCAACAAAGAATGGTGAAGCAATTTAAGATCACCAGGCTTCTTTCTTGCTAATTTGTGAGCAACTGAAAAATGGATTTAACGAATAATACGTCAGATCACTTAGTTTACAACCATGATTTATATACTAAAATTGTAATTCAATAACATTTATACATTTCACTTAGATATAGAGTGAAGTGCTCCTGAAGGATATTTTAGCTTCCTCTACATGCAAGGCATTCAAATTGACATGAATTCCAACAAAGCATTTACAAACTCGTACCTAGTACAGCAAGTTGCTTTCTTCTGGAAAGTCATGCTTCTGAATGATATTAAATTCAAGTACATGGATGATGGAACAGATAGAAAAGATAATCAGATAACTGATATCTACAGCACAAGGGTACAAGTGACTGTCTAGAGAACAGAAATTGTGTATTTTCAATTAGGTAATACGGGCACACAAATTTGTCATAATCCAAACTGATCAAAGTTAAGCTCCTGCAATGTTAAGTACATATATACAATAGTGTACTACATATTCAAATCAAGATATGATTATGCCACATTGTCTATTGCATAGCATTGCACTGTAACATATATTATTCCATATAGAATTAGATACAAATTTAACTTAACTACTGTATAACGTAGGCCTATAAATACATAATCAGGAGAATAACTGCAACATAACTCAGACATATAGATGGAAAATGAGGTGAATACGGTGACAATGCGATATGACAATAAACCAGTGTTAAAGATATCAGCTGATATCTAGATTTGATGATTTGACACCTAAACTGACATATATTGGCCAAATATATTGAGAGGAAAAACCGTCGATATATCGAACAAAATGATATTGGTTGATATCTCCAGATATATGAAAATAGTGGATGTTAGACTTAGAGGTGAATTAGTGTTTCGGAGTCGTGTTAGAAGGTTTTCATATTGCTACGGTAATATCAGTATTACTAGTCTTTTATTCGTACTTGTAATTTTGTAATTTTTAGTATGTTATCATGATATGATGTTAGATGTCTTTTTTGTTAGATATTTACTTTGTTTTAGCCTTTGATGACAACGAAAACACTTAAACCATCTAGATGTTTGAATTTGATAGGACATTTTATATAGATAATATAATATATTTCTTGATATCGGATATTTCAATATATTTTTGATATTTAACTTCAGATAACTCAAAACCCAAATGGATATGAATAGGATATCCGATATCTCGAACACGAAAGTAAACTACCATTTTATATATATATATAATTGCCTTATATACTAATTTATAATGCATGATTGAGAACCTTCAAAGACATTCCAATAATTTATGATGCATCACTTGAATTCTCATTGAAGATTAACCAATAAACATGTATATTGCATAATAACTCATAGGCTAAGCTGCATCAACACAAATAAAGACAAGATAGTACGATACAGATACGATAGCTAAGAAATTGTACCAGTTTTGGCATATCCAAGTGTACTTCGGAGTATATGTCATATTTAATACGAATCATACACCATTGTTTGAACCGTCCACGCTTCCCGTCATACCTCCCATAACGTATGCACAAAATCTACAAACAATAATTTCACACTAAAACCATATTGTTTGGACTCATTATAATCTAGAGAACTCAAACGGTGCTCCTTGTTTTCATGAGATCAAACTGCATAAACAAATACAAGTCCACAAACTGGCACCAACATAAAGGGTTGACATCAGTCACAAAACTTTGCCAATTCTTTTACAAGCAAACGCATTCTGATGAGAGAAGGGTCGGTGAACACAAAATGGTTATAAAGGTGCCTCATTTATAGCCCTACATTATTTCGAACTAAAATGTCTTAACAAAAAATAAATTAGCATAAGAAATACCGACCCTCGACGAGTATTCCCATGACAAGGCCCTCAGTGTCGGTGTTTGGGGCACTTGAGCTCCGCACCTCGAGCTCCCCCTCCTGAGCGACTTAACCGCCCTCGCCGACCACCTGACCACCCAAAAAAACCTATCATTAGAAGAAAAAGAGAAGGAAAAACCCATATAATCGACGAAAATAAATAGAAAAAATCTGCATCACCTGATTATTTTGTCAGCGGCGACCTCAGCCCTGTCTGAGTTTCTGCAGGAAAAACAAAAGAATAAGTGAGAACACGTAATGGTGTGAAGAGAGGAAAACATGAATTTTACGCGGTGGAGAGCATGGAGAGGACGTCGGCGGCAGTGACGGTGGAGGAGCAGGAGCGAAAGCGGGGGATCGACCGTTGGTAGGTGGAGAGGTCATGCGCGGGGATTCTGATACATTCCTATGTTTCAAGATCATAACTTGGCCGCGTGTAGGGGAAATAAAGTATTTTCTCTCTCCAAATCTTGAATCTCTTGAGCTTTAGAAACCCTAGCAATGGTAGAATCCACTAGATCAACTGGAAATCCGGCTGCTGCAGGAAGGGGACACATCATATTCCGAGGAAGGAGGAGGATTTGAGAGGGAAGCAGAGTTTGGAAGTGGAGGAAGTCTTTTATTTTGAGGAAGCAGCGATGGATGTTGAGATTGGGGAGAAGGAGGAAGTCATTAATTGCATGCCCATTGAATCTAGCTGGGTTCGTGATAGGTAGAAAAGGGACCAGGGTTTGCTAATCTGCGAGCCTAAATTGGTGGAAAGGTTTTAGGAGGGAAAATTTTGGTGTTAAGAGGGAAATAAATTTTTTTGTGTTAAGAGATCTAAAACAACTGTTATATATAGGGACCTGACGTTTCCATATATAAACACTTGTTTTAAGAGGGCACAGTTTTGGTGCTAAGACATCTATTCCCAACGTTTGTTTTAAAGCGTCGGTAAATTTTTTTACTAAGACGACATTTACAATAAAATCGAAGAAAAAACGTCGAAAACCCCCATTTTTGTAGTGAGAAATCGACGTTAATACAAATAAGTCATAAATTTTTGAGGTTTCATCTCAACGTCGACTAATTTGTCGACGTTTATTTTATAATGTTGACATATCATGTCGCTACCGACGCAACCATAAATGTCGAAAAATAAACGTAAGTAATGATCAACGTTTACAAACAAACGTCGAATTTTATCAACATTTACAACAAAACATCGATATTTCATAACTAAGCCGACGGTTATATAACCGTCGTATAAATAATCGTCGGAAAAGCCATATTTTCTTGTAATTGGAAAGAAATAGGCACTCTGCAAGTTGATAATATACCTGGAGTCCATATGATTTTCACCAGCTTCTCTAATACATTCTTATTCTAACATTGCTGCTTGTAAGGCCAACTGCAGTTTAAATATGATTCTTCTATCAGGGAGACACCATTATCATCCTCACAGGAAAAAGACAACCCTTTTGATTAAAGATATTTCCATATTTATTGTCCAGAACCTGGTATTTTGTAATTCTTATCCCTTTTGTATGCCACTATAATATTAAAACTTGGAAAATACTTGCGTGTTGTTTACCTCATTTGCACAATCTGTCTGTGAGAATTAATTTTCCTCAAGTGCTGAACTTTCTCTGATACTTACAGGTTCTTGCCAATTTCTACCATCTGTGCTAGGCCCTTCTCCTGCTCTTTAGAAATGCATTTTTTATTTCCAAACTCCTGAGATGAGATTGCCTGGAGTAGTATAACAGTAATTCCCATTCCCACCTGTGTTTTATATGACTCCTTATCTTGTAGAGATGATCTTTTATCTTCCATTGTATGTATAACCTTTCTTTATGCCATCCTCAATGTCAAACAAGAAGGAATCTTTGGTTTAATGCCTGCATTCTCTTGATCTATGGCTTCCTTTGGAAGAACGACAACATGAGAGTGAATTGTTATGGCTAGGACTGCACTAGAGAAGGAATTGGTTCTTAATTCAATACTGAATTTTGCTTCCCTGATATATTCTGTTCCACTGAAATTGTTACCCAACCCTTTTCCCTCAGCTTCACAAGATGAGAAGTCTGAGTTTCAACTTGGAGAATATTGCCCAATGGCCCTTCCTTGTTCACTGCCTCTGCCTGTAATATTATTTATATTAAGATCACTCTCACCTGAGTTTACTAAAGAATCTTCAAGCCTTCTCTACCCCTGTTTCCTTTCTCAAAACTCGTGAAACCAAAGTTTGTGCCTACTTTTCCATTAAGTTATTTGACAACATAGGTTGATTTTTTTTTTTGCCCTCTCTTGTTGTTGAATTGGAACACAATAGGACATTGCAGCTCGTCAAAAAACCATGATATAAAATTTGAAGGGTTTGAGACCAATTTGTTGCGCAACCTGTATCATATTGCTGATTTTGCTACTAAAACTCCCTCTCTATGCTGATTTCATCCATTCCCTACGATTCTTGAGGATTAAAGCTCAAGTCTTCCCAAATCGAGAATAGTCGGACAGAAAGAAAGAATCGGGTTTTAAGAAACCATGGATTGAGGATAAGGGTTTTGGAAACCCATGGATTGAGGATTAGGGTTTTGGAGACCTTTGGTGTGAGTGATTCAAAATTAAGGTGGATTTCTGCAGAAAAACTTAATTAATTGCTTTTACCAAGAGCGGGAGGTTACATATATATGATTCCTTTATTTTCTTTTCCATGTGGGACTAAATCTCCATAACTCAACACTCCCCCTCAAGATGGACGATAGATATCAATCATCCCCCATTTTGTTACAAAAGATATCAAACTCTCTAGGACCTAAACCTTTAGTTAAACAATCAACTAACGGTTCCGCTGAGTTTATATGGCTTAAAGTCAAATTTCTCTATTCAGCTTCTTCCTGATGAAGAATCGATCAATCTCCATATGTTTGGTGCGATCATGCAGAACTGGATTGTTTGCAATACTAATGGTCGATTTGTTGTCACACCAAAGTTGCATAGAGTCTCCTCTAAACAAACGCATCTCAGTCAATAAGCTCTTTACCCATATCATCTCGCACATGCTAACTGCCATAGCCCTGTACTCGGTTGTAGACCTAGCCACTAAATCTTGTATTTTGCAGCGCCATGATACAAGATTACCTCCAACAAAAATGTAGTAACCTGTACTGGATCGGCGATCGTCCATACATCCTGCCCAATCGGCATCACAGTTGCCTTCAACTCTCAAATGTCTAAAGCTTTTTAACCATGACCCCTTTCCTGGACTTCCTTTAATATATCAGAGAATTCTGCGAACTGCCTCCATATGCGGTTCCCTAGGATCATGCATATATCTAGTCACCACACTCACGACGTGAGTAATATCAGGTATCATATGGCATAGATATATAAGCCAACCATATAATTATTGATATTGCTTCTTCCTTACCTGTTACGATCCGTTCCTGAATAATCGGATACGAGTCAGACACGCCCAGCCTACGTTGGGAAGCAACGTAGTAAGCTATCTAGACCTCAATAAATTTTCACAAGTAGTTTATATATATCATCAATTTAATTCACAACACAGCATCTAATACGACCTATCTAAAAAGCAAAACCAACTGCTATAGCATATACATAATGTGCAATGTAGGGCTGAGCATTTAACGGTTTAAAACCAAAAACTGACCTGAACCGAACCGAACCGAAAGACCCATTTGATTTGGTTTTTTTTCCCAGTATCGGTTGGAGTTCGTTTCCACCCTACAGAAGAATTCGGTTTTCGGTTCGGGTTTAGGGTCTAGCATTCGGCACCCGAACTGAAAACCGAAATAGAAAATTACCAAAAGTCCCAAACGGGATATATAATATCCCAACGATCCATTGTTGCCCTAGTTGGTATTACCTTTTAAACGTTTCACTAAAAGTCCCAAACGGAAATACCAACTAGGGCAACGATGTTGATATATAATATGTAAAAAGGTAACTCAATCTACTGCTAATAGCATAGTACAACACGAAGGAGTATTAAGATACAAGAGTGACGTATTAGAAGACCAACTGGGCCATATTCAGTTCAACGGTCAACACGAACATGAATCTCCTTAACCAGTGAACAAGACAGCAACACTAAATAGTGGACATGGAGATTATGATATATCTCAAGGGGCCTTAGTTATTCTAAGAACACTTGCACTAACAGGTTTGAGGAAAACTATATTATAGAATGTGATGGATAAATGTTCATAGTCGATAAACACTAATGTTAAACTTCTCCCAGGGGAGAGAGAAAAAAAAACTGGAATATATAAACTAAGGTATCACTTATTTCTTTCTACATCCAGTTCCCGAAACTTTCCTCCCAATTTCTTCTTTCTTCATCTTGAAGCAAAGAGGCT
This sequence comes from Iris pallida, assembly GCA_029216955.1. Lineage (NCBI taxonomy): Eukaryota > Viridiplantae > Streptophyta > Magnoliopsida > Asparagales > Iridaceae > Iris > Iris pallida. The sequence goes on along the minus strand of JANAVB010029816.1, from coordinate 86,043 downwards.
CCTTCAAAAAATGTAAGTAACTTTTAACTTTAGAAAGAAAAGAACGATCAAACAGAAATTTACTGATACCGAGGATAGTTCAACACAACGAATTGCAGTTCAGATTATGCAAATCCATCAAATGAGTCGAGATCCGCATAAGGTTCTATGTCAAGTCCGCGGGTATAACCCCATATGTCGAGTCTTTGTCCTTCCTGGAGGTCAAACTCCTCAGCAAGCTCAGGCCAATTGTTAAAGCTAAGGTTGTAGTCGGAGTCAACCTTCATGTACGTCTTTATTTCCTTGGGTGGCCAACCGCTCACAGTACACCTACATCCAGGGCTTTGAAGGCTGGGGTCTCGTAACAGTGTTGGAAGGTGCTCGAAGAAACTGCGGACGATCATCAGCTTCAATCTCGACCCAAACTATATGGGAGGTCACCACTGTCGTGGAAAACAAAAGAATCGGGGCACTAGCCGAGGCCGCAGCTGCCATAGGGAACACTCTCGGTAAGAACTCAAATGAACATAGTGTACATAGTAGTACTATAGTAATATATCATGAATCAGTCTCTTTCTCCCTTCCGAATTCACACATTCTGTGAAGCCTGAAGATGAGAATGGTGTGAAGAAATGTTCACTGAAAATGTGTGAAGCTTGGAATGTATGTTTCGAGGGCGTGTACATATATATCATGAATCAGTCCGACCAATTTACACGCCCTCCAAACATACATTCCAAGCTTCACACATTTTCAGTGAACATTTCTTCATATCATTCTCAGCTTCGGGCTTCACAGAATGTGTGAATTCGGAGTAAATTGGTCGGACTGATTCATGATATATTACTATAGTACTACTATGTACACTACGTTCATTTGAGTTCTTACCGAGAGCAATGGGAGTGTTTCCTTATGCTACGTTCCGTATGGCAGCTGCAGCCTCGGCTAGTACCCCGGTTCTTTTGTTTTCCACGACAGTGGTGTCCTCCCATATAGTTTGGGTCGAGATTGAAGCTGATGATCGTTATTATGTCCGCCAGTACCTCATATGACGATTCCCCAAACCTTGCACAGCACATAATGAAATTGAAGACATAGGCCATTAAGGATTAAAAGACAGGTTGAAGTTTTTCCATGCTATATATATTGAGGCTTGAAACCAATGGTATCAATCATCTAATCAGGAAAAATGACAACAAATTATTGGAATTGATTATATGCTAGAGATATTAGCCAAAAATTTCTTTAAGGGAAAAAAAATTGTGTTACTTCTGTAGAACCTGTAAGAGCTTGCTAGAATTATCTACTCAAGAAAGAATAAGCAAGCTATAAGTAGTACCACTAAGTGATTTGCTGAGATGATGCAAGCAGAAACTAAATGAAATAGTATGAATATGGCATTTGTAACAAAAGACGAGAACAACCAGGTAGAAGGATACAGTTGGGGAAGCACTCTAGTGACTAGAAGTACAAATAATCGCAAATAACATCTAAATAGCCGTGGTCAAAGCGACCAGCATATCATTTTTGTTGGGAATACGGCTTTGGGTCATAACAAAAGGCATACCTCATATTAGTACAGTTTTTTGCACAAATTAACAACATATGAATTGCGTAACTGTGAAATAACATACCTCTCAGATAAGTTGTTCAGGAAATATCGCTTAGTTTTACGATTTATGTTGGGATTTTTGGTTAACTTCTTATTGCATCTTGCGATTGTCGGGTTCATGGTGGGGGCTGCTATCATGATTGCCCTCCAGCAAATTAAAGGATTTCATGGTATTCAAATTTTACGAAGAAGACTGACATTGTATCAGTTATGAAGTCAGTGTTTGGTTCAGTTCACCATGGTGTAAGAAAACTGACTACCATTACTTAGAAGTAACTTCTTTTTATTTGCCAAAACAAACTCTTACATAGGCAAACTTTTGAAGCGGAATTGGCAAGCTACACTATCTATTCCTCCCAACAGATATGGGAACCTTCTATAGGGTGAACCTACTTGCTCCTCTACTGTATAAGGACCAGATAAAACACATCACAGTAACCATAGTTATGATATGATATGATATCATTACCAGTGTTGTATATGGTCTTGGATCGAAGTTTCATGCAGAAACAGAGGAGATCACTCACCTAGGGTTTCGGCGGTTGTCGACGGCGGCGGATTTGAGTCGGCCTCGTCGAGACGAATCCGTCGGCGGTGGTCCGGCGTGATGGCGACGAGCACAACCCAAGGAATGGCTCGCTAAAGTTTTGGCCAGAGTTGGCCTATCGTCGACGGCGGTCAGATGGGTGAATAGTAACTCAGATTAGTTACTGTGCAGTGCACAGTAACCAGAATTGGTTTTCTGTGAAAATTATTTGGGGTTTGGAAAAAAAACCAAAAATTAATTGCTAAAAATTTTCTATGATCATGTGCCCTCTTATGGGGGTTGGGGTAGGGTTTCCCGCTCACTTAAAATTAAAATTCTTTCCTTCTCCAATGAAGAATTACAATTCTGCCACCTTCTAAGTTGTCCTGCAAATTACTAAAATACCCCTACAAGCTCCAAAAATCGTAAAAATCATACGGTGTCCAAAAGAGTCCAAATAAATTACAGAAAAATTTCAAAAATTAATAAAAAATATTTAGAACCTAATGTAATCAATTTGGGGCGATTTTGGAATTATTTTTTATTTATCAAATTTTTTGAAAATTAGGGGTTACAACTGCGCCTCGAGCCTAGCCTATAAGAAAATATTAAGTTTGCTCAGAAGGATGACCTATTTCTAAAGAAAATGCGAGAGCTGATTTCGACAGGAAAGGCAGCCGAGTTTACAGAAGACGATGAAGGAACATTGTGGGTGAGGGAAAGATTGTGCGTCTCTAATGATACCGAGCTCAGAAAATAAATAATGACTGAGCCCCATTATGCAAAGTACTCCTTGCATCTGAAAAGTACAAAAATGTATAAGAACTTGCGCACAACCTTCTAGTGGCACCGCATGAGGAAAGACGTTGCAGTTTTTGTGTCACAATGCATGTCTTTTCAGCAAGGGAAGGTAAAACATCAGCGACCAGGCGAGAAAATGAAAAAACTTCCCATTTCGGTATGAAAATGGGATTACATCATGATGAACTTCATAGTTGGCCTACCGAAGACACAGCGAGGGAACGATGTGATATGGGTTGTTATGGACTGATTAACTAAGTCAGCGCATTTTCTTGCAATCAAGACAACCTGGGACGTCGATCGGTTGACTAAACTATACTTGAATAAAATAGTCCGACTGCACAGTGTGCCAGTTTCTATCGTATCAGATCGAGATGGACGATTTGTATCAAGATTTTAGAAAAGTTTACAAGCAGCAGTAGGAATATAGCTGCATTTTACTTCTGCATACCATCCACAAACTGACGGCCAGACTGAACGGTTAAATCAAATCTTAAAAGATATGTCACAACTCTGTGCAATAGACCAAAGGCCAATTGGGACACCCAACTGCCACTAACATATTTTGCTTATAATAATAGTTATCAGTCTAGCATCGAAATGGCACCATATGAAATATTGTATGCGCAGAAATATCGGCCACCGATTTGTTGGAATGAAGTCGACAAACGGCAAATAATCGGGCCAGAATAGGTTGAACAAGCCGTTGAAAGGATTTGCATAATTCAAAAAAAGTTAGAAATTGCACAAAGTTGACAGAAGCATTGTGCGGATAATCATCGGCGATCGTTAGAGTTTATGGTCGGGGACCATGTGTTTCCAAAAGTAATAGGTTGAGTCATATGATTTGGTGCAAAAGAAAAGTTGATTCCGAGATTTATCGGCCCCTTCGTGATCCTTTAACAAGTCAGTCCAGTCGCCTATAAAATTATGCTACTACCTATCCTGGCTGAAGTGCATAATACGTTTCATGTCTCCCAATTACAAAAGTATGTGTACAACCCAAGTCACGTGGTAGACTTCCACCAACTAGGACTGCAGGCCGACTTGACCTATATGGATGAGATTGTCCAAATATTGGATAGGAAAAAGAAAGTGATGAAGAATTGAGCTGTTACCCTGGTTTGCATAATGCGGCACAACTATTCCGTCGAAGAGTCGACGTAGGTGCTTGAAGCAGAGATGAAGGAAACGTTTTCTTTGCTATTGGATAGTAGAGATGGGTTTATTTTTTAAGTTTCGAGGACGAAACTTTTTATTAGTATGTTAATATATAGTACCATATTCCATTGCAGAGTGGAACGTGGGCTAGCGGTCAGAATGATCGAGTCAAAAATTCGTATGGGAAAACTTTGCCGGTATGGACTGACCGGGACAAATGAACGAAGAACCCTTCCTCGTCATGGAATAGAATCCTTAGAAGTTGCACCCAAGATGCAATGCATTGTGTCTTATGGAGTGAACTCTATACGAGGGTCTAAGACTCAAGACCAGTGCGTTGTCAATTTTTTATGTGATTTTGCTATTGGTTTTTATGATGCTTTTCATGAATGTTTTTGCTGGATGGTTTTCATTGCATGCTTTCACTTTCTCGCATTTATATCGAATTTCTAAGAAAAGAGAACAAGAGTTTTGAAGCATTGTTTGTGCAAACATAGGTAAGCAGGTGAGCGAAGCCTAAGTCCTGGAAAAAAACTTCTCTTTTATCAGTAAATTCGTAAACAAGTGAATGACTTTGATCCTTCAATAAATTCTTGAATATTCATGCCTAACAAAGGATCAATGATACCTAGCAAAGAACTCGAAAAGATAAGCAAGGTTGTAAAAATCGCTAGTCGACCGCTAGTCGGTTCGCGGGGACTACGGATTAATCGGACTAGTCGGATTGGAATTTTTTTTTAATAATATATATATATATATATATATATATATATATATATATATATATATGGGTTATTTACACTAACTACCCCTATGTTTTTGATTTATAACACGGGGTACCCCTACTTTTAAACTATTTACACTAACTACCCCTATGTTTTTGGTTTATTACACGGGGTACCCCTACTTTAAGGAAAAATAAAAAAATTATAACACTAACTACCCCTACGTTTTCTAAAGGGAGGGGTAGTTAGTGTAAATAGTTTAAATCAGGGGTACCCCGTGTTATAAATCAAAAACATAGGGATAGTTAGTGTAAATAACCCTATATATATATATATATATGCAATAAAAAAATATTTATGCCTAAAAAAATGGCAGTAAAAAAACAAAAAATAAAGACAACACTTCCACCAACTCATTATATTATATAAATGTCATTCATTCTTTTCTTATTATAGCAGCAGCAAGTAGCTGTAGCAGCAAGCCTAAAAAAAAGGAGGCAGACGGCAGTAACAGAACGTTTAAGACTGCAGCAAGCAACAAGACAAAAAAAGTAAAAAAAAGAAAAGAAAAGAAGAGCAGCAACAAAAAGGAGGCAGACAACAATAGCAGCAGCAAGTAGCATTAGCAGCAGCAACACACATCACGTTTGAGAATGCTAAAAAAATGCAAAAAAAAAGCAAAAAGGGGGGGAGGGAGGGACAGCAGTAGCAGCAACAAGAAAAAGAAGAAAAAAAGTGGAAGGAGAAGAGAAGTAGTTGGCGGGATCAGGCACAGGTGAGTCCAATTTTTTTCTTCTTTCTTCTTCCTTCTTCCTCCTCACTTTTGATTTTACCTTCCAGAATTTTTTTTAAAGAGCAGTAGTGGGCCGACTAGGCGCCGCCTGGCCGCCTAGGGCAGCCTAGTCGGCCGACTACCCCCGGCTAGGCCCTCCGCCGATCCCATCCCCCCCCCCCCGGTGATTAGCCAGGTAGTTGAGTTGCCGTCGGCCAACTAGCGACTAGGTGGCCGACTAGTCGGCCGACTAGCCGATTTCTGCAACACTGAAGATAAGATAATGAGCACAATTGTATGAACTGGCATAGTTATCAAAAGATGGTGGTACCAAGTCCCGGGATCGGGCGGTAAGTATGGCGAGATACGGCTCCCGCGAGAAATAAGAATTGTGGCATAAATTATCAAATTATCCTATGCATTTATATTATGTCCTTCTATTAGTAGAGTTTATTATATGCATGTTCATTGGACAACTTGTTCACAAAGTAAAATTCCTCAAACAGCAATCCGGGATCCACAGACCCGTTTCCCTAGGAAAATCAGAGTATGTGCGATGTAGCACAGTGATTCGAAAACCTCCAAGTAGGCTAGATACCCTTCGTGGAGGGAAGCTGTCTAATCAGCTCAAACTTCGAGTTTACATGTAGTCAGTGACCTTCATATAGATAGATGTCACAGCTAGCATGTCTTATACAAAATGAGTAAGTTATTGCTCATTCGATAGGCTGGGAAATCCTCATTCGATAGGCTGGTGGCAACATGACCTCTAAGTAAAAACAGAAAAAGAAGGTACATGCCCCAAGACCACAATCATGAAAAAGGCACATCATAGGGATGGTTGAAACGACCGTGGGTAACAATGTTCACCAAATGGTAACAAATGATTTATGTCTTCCTTATGTTCCTATCATATGAATTATTAAATAAGCTTAAGGCAACATAGCAAGATCAATTTATTTTGAATGTTGCTATCACATGTTTACCTAGTGTTGGTTTTTAAGTGAGATTGGTTGCAGCCACTCACCAGTACACAGCAATGTACTTACCCACATTATTGGGCATCCTCAGGTGTAGAGGATCAAATGGCTAACCGAGGAGATTGACGTTTGGTTAGGACTCTTCAGAAGCTTTTCACTTAAAGCTCTTAAGTGAAGAAGAAGACCCCGGCTGAAGGTGTTCACATTCTTTCTTTTCATAATAAGGGATATGATATATGGAGCAATGTTGTATCTCATTTCAGCATGCAATTTGTAAGCCAATTATGGCATTTTTTACTCGATCATTTAAGGGTCTTATGTTCAATGTACAAAGAATATTATCAATAAAGAAATGTTTTTCTATCAAAATTGTGGCTTATATTACTTTGTGACTGTGGAAAACTCTCTCTTCAAATCTATGTTTTATAAAATTAGCATGTGTGCCTTGTACAATTTCAGACTTTTATGGCATTACGCTCTGCGAGGATGACGATTCTGCGAAACCGGGACATGACAATATAGAGGATGAAAAATCCTATAGTTTAGGTCGCAATGGGATTTCTTAAATAGGAAACCCTGGAATAGGAACCCTATTATACCTAAAGAGTATCGTTGACTAGAATCCAACGTCGTAGCAAGAATCCAAAACATGTCAACCCTGCCAACACCGTGGACCGAGTTCTACCAAAATGTTTTGGAACAAACACACCGAGTTCGGACCGAACTCTGTCCCTATCTCATAGAATTGACTCCATCAAGCATGACAGCTTTGTACAGGAGGAGGAAAAAGAATAAAAGCTTAGCTGCCTGAATATGTTGTCCATAAATTATATGAAACCTTTTTAAATGAGATATTATAATTTTTAACCAACTTGAGAAAAGGAATCGTATGAATATAAATAAACATGCTTATTTTCTCAAATACAAGATGTGCTCATTGGATAGGCACTAATAGCATTTCTGATTCTCTCTGCAATGTTTTTCATTGTATAGAAGAAGCAGATGAAGGACTCGATTATGAAATGACTCACTACCTAGGTCGTAGCAAAGGAAAAAATTGTATTAATAAAGTCGGGATGAGCATATTGTGTTGGAGTTTCTTCTTGACTTGTGGAGAGCACAAGCTATGTAATTTTTAGTCCCACATGGGCTAGAGAAACTCATGAGTATCTTAATATAAGCCTTCATGAGGAATAGTGAGATGCACACGGGTGGTGACCATAAGAGAGGATCCATGTGGGGTGATTTTACATAGAGGTGAGGATAAGACTCCTTTTAAAGCATTCATGCTTTTTGGCCAAGCTCAATTTAATTCCATAGGAGCTAAGCCCCCAAGGGGCTTAGCGACTCGGACTCGAACTCATGGACTCTTGAGGCATAATGTGACGTTTTGTTGGCGCACTTTGCACGTCAACATCATCCCATTGTGCGCTTTTGTTTGCGTGCCAGTTTGGGCGCCAAGTTAGGCGCCACTGGGCGCTCTGGGCTCACTGGGCGCGTGGGCGCGTGGGCGTACGGGCGCCTGGCGTCGGGCGCATGCGCATTGGCGAGTTGTAGCACTGTAACGCTCAGAACGTGGCTGTCCACGTTCTGAAACCGCTCCGAAACACGCGATAACGGATCCGATAATTTTGCATCTGACATTCAAACATCGCGCTCGTTTCAGATCTGAGCGGTTACAGAGCGACTCTATAAGTAGAGCTCTCGTCTCTCTCAGAAAGGTTAATCCTGACGAATTTCCATAGAGAGAAAGAGAGCTTCTGCTTCGGCGCCTCAGAGTTTCTGTCCGTCCGAGGAGTCTGCGGGTTGGTCGAGCGTTCCAGAGTTCCGACGAACTTGCTGGTTCCTGGAAGCTAACCGTGTGTGCGGATCTAGCTTTAAGCGTCGGTGTTCTTACACCCCAACAGGACTTCTTCTCATCCTCCTCCTTCATCTTCTTCCTCTGTAATCGTTCTGTCCCAATCACAACCTGTTTGTGAGGAAGAATGACTTCTGTTTTTCACCAATGTTTTTAGTGCCGCCTCCCGCTGCTGTCACGTATTGGAAGCACGACTTTTTGTCGTGAGCCTTCTGATTACGTTCTGTTCACAGAGTTTTCTTCTGAAATTACGCCCAGAGACTAACAATCTCAAAGCTAGATAAGAAGATGGAAAACTCTCGTGCTTCTCTCCTCGATACCAGCTTTAACAAGTTAGAGAAATTCGATGGAGAATATTTCCAGATCTGGAAGAGAAAGATCACCCTCAATCTTCAACTCGTGGACGTCGACCATGTGTTGGTTGAGGATGAACCAACGATTCTAGAAGGTGGAAGTGCTGATGCTATTGCTGCAGCTCATGTCAAACAAAGCAAATGGAAGAGAGAAAACAGCATATGTAAACTGCTGATTCTCAATTCCATGGAAGACTCTATGGCTGAGTCTTACTTCAAGAAGGAGAAGGTCAAAGAAATCCGGGATTCCTTGGGAAAGCTGTATGAAGATGACGAGAACATGTCCAAAATCTTTATCGTCGAGAAGTACCACAAATGGCTCTTCGAAGATGAGAAGGCGATGTTGCCTCAGGTGAAGGAATTCTTGAAGCTGCACAGAAGCTGGATGACAAGAAGATGTCCCTCGTCGACAAGTTTGTCGTTGGAGGGATCGTCTCGAAACTTCTTGCTGGATGGAGCATCTTCTATGCAAGGATGCATCGGAAGAAGCTGGACATTAGTCTGAAAGATCTCCTTGGAGAGATCCACGTTGAGGACGAGATGCCATCTCAACAGAAGATGGACACTCTGTCCAAACTACTGGCTAAGGCCAATTTGGTGCAGACGAAAGAGTTCAAGGGGAAGCAGACGATTTCTCATCACAAGAAGAAGGACTCCACTAATCTGAAACTGAAGGGTCCTTCGTAAAGTCCAAGTCCCATGTGACTTGCTTCAACTGTGACAAGAAGGGCCACTACAAGAGTGAATGCAAATCAAAGCCCAAACAAGCTGAACAAGGTGAGCCGCAAGGTTTCAATGGTTTCTAACATTGTTGCTATGATCGCTCAGGTCACAGCTGTGGGGGCTGACTCTGACTGGTGGATAGACGCTGGTGCTACTTGCCATGTCTGTTATGGCAAAGAATGGTTCGTCACGTACCGGACAACTTCCGAGAAAGTTATAATGGCGAACCAGGCCCAAGCTGAAGTTCTGAGGATCGGGACAGTGGAGCTGAAACTCACTTCCGGAAACACTTTGACGCTTCAAGTTTTAATATTATAGTGGCATACCTGGAGTCCATATGATTTTCACCAGCTTCTCTAATACATTCTTATTCTAACATTGCTGCTTGTAAGGCCAACTGCAGTTTAAATATGATTCGTCTATCAGGGAGACACCATTATCATCCTCACAGGAAAAAGACAACCCTTTTGATTAAAGATATTTCCATATTTATTGTCCAGAACCTGGTATTTTGTAATTCTTATCCCTTTTGTATGCCACTATAATATTAAAACTTGGAAAATACTTGCGTGTTGTTTACCTCATTTGCACAATCTGTCTGTGAGAATTAATATTCCTCAAGTGCTGAACTTTCTCTGATACTTACAGGTTCTTGCCAATTTCTACCATCTGTGCTAGGCCCTTCTCCTGCTCTTTAGAAATGCATTTTTTATTTCCAAACTCCTGAGATGAGATTGCCTGGAGTAGTATAACAGTAATTCCCATTCCCACCTGTGTTTTATATGACTCCTTATCTTGTAGAGATGATCTTTTATCTTCCATTGTATGTATAACCTTTCTTTATGCCATCCTCAATGTCAAACAAGAAGGAATCTTTGGTTTAATGCCTGCATTCTCTTGATCTATGGCTTCCTTTGGAAGAAGGACAACATGAGAGTGAATTGTTATGGCTAGGGCTGCACTAGAGAAGAAGGAATTGATTCTTAATTCAATACTGAATTTTGCTTCCCTGATATATTCTGTTCCACTGAAATTGTTACCCAACCCTTTTCCCTCAGCTTCACAAGATGAGAAGTCTGAGTTTCAACTTGGAGAATATTGCCCAATGGCCCTTCCTATTGTTCACTGCCTCTGCCTGTAATATTATTTATATTAAGATCACTCTCACCTGAGTTTACTAAAGAATCTTCAAGCCTTCTCTACCCTTGTTTCCTTTCTCAAAACTCGTGAAACCAAAGTTTGTGCCTTCTTTTCCATTAAGTTATTTGACAACATAGGTTGATTTTTTTTTTGCCCTCTCTTGTTGTGGAATTGGAACACAATAGGACATTGCAGCTTGTCAAAAAACCATGATATAAAATTTGAAGGGTTTGAGACCAATTTGTTGCGCAACCTGTATCATATTGCTGATTTTGCTACTAAAACTCCCTCTCTATGCTGGTTTCATCCATTCCCTACGATTCTTGAGGATTAAAGCTCAAGTCTTTCCAAATCGAGAATAGTCGGACAGAAAGAAAGAATCGGGTTTTAAGAAACCATGGATTGAGGATAAGGGTTTTGGAAACCCATGGATTGAGGATTAGGGTTTTGGAGACCTTTGGTGTGAGTGATTCAAAATTAAGGTGGATTTCTGCAGAAAAACTTAATTAATTGCTTTTACCAAGAGCGGGAGGTTACATATATATGATTCCTTTATTTTCTTTTCCATGTCGGACTAAATCTCCATAACTCAACACTCCCCCTCAAGATGGACGATAGATATCAATCATCCCCCATTTTGTTACAAAAGATATCAAACTCTCTAGAACCTAAACCTTTAGTTAAACAATCAACTAACTGTTCCGCTGAGTTTATATGGCTTAAAGTCAAATTTCTCTATTCAGCTTCTTCCTGATGAAGAATCGATCAATCTCCATATGTTTGGTGCGATCATGCAGAACTGGATTGTTTGCAATACTAATGGTCGATTTGTTGTCACACCAAAGTTGCATAGAGTCTCCTCTAAACAAACGCATCTCAGTCAATAAGCTCTTTACCCATATCATCTCGCACATGCTAACTGCCATAGCCATGTACTCGGTTGTAGACCTAGCCACTAAATCTTGTATTTTGCAGCGCCATGATACAAGATTACCTCCAACAAAAATGTAGTAACCTGTACTGGATCGGCGATCGTCCATACATCCTGCCCAATCGGCATCACAGTTGCCTTCAACTCTCAAATGTCTAAAGCTTTTTAACCATGACCCCTTTCCTGGACTTCCTTAAATATATCTGAGAATTCTGCGAACTGCCTCCATATGCGGTTCCCTAGGATCATGTATATATCTAGTCACCACACTCACGACGTGAGTAATATCAGGTATCATATGCCATAGATATATAAGCCAACCATATAATTATTGATATTGCTTCTTCCTTACCTGTTACGACCCGTTCCTGAATAATCGGATACGAGTCAGACACGTCCAGCCTACGTTGGGAAGCAACGTAGTAAGCTATCTAGACCTCAATAAATTTTCACAAGTAGTTTATATATATCATCAATTTAATTCACAACACAGCATCTAATACGACCTATCTAAAAAGCAAAACCAACTGCTATAGCATATACATAATGTGCAATGTAGGGCTGAGCATTTAACGGTTTAAAACCAAAAACTGACCCGAACCGAACCGAACCGAAAGACCCATTTGGTTTGGTTTTTTTCCCAGTATCGGTTGGAGTTCGGTTCCACCCTACAGAAGAATTCGGTTTTCGGTTCGGGTTTCGGGTCTAGCATTCGGCACCCGAACTGAAAACCGAAATAGAAAATTACCAAAAGTCCCAAACGGGATATATAATATCCCAACGATCCATTGTTGCCCTAGTTGGTATTACCTTTTAAACGTTTCACTAAAAGTCCCAAACGTAAATACCAACTAGGGCAACGATGTTGATATATAATATGTAAAAAGGTATGCTCAATCTACTGCTAATAGCATAGTACAACACGAAGGAGTATTAAGATACAAGAGTAACGTAATAGAAGACCAACTGGGCCATATTCAGTTCAACGGTCAAGACGAACATGAATCTCCTTAACCAGTGAACAAGACAGCAACACTAAATAGTGGACATGAAGATTATGATATATCTCAAGGGGCCTTAGTTATTCTAAGAACACTTGCACTAACAGGTTTGAGAGAAACTATATTATAGAATGTAATTGATAAATGTTCATAATTGATAAACACTAATGTTAACCTTCTCCCAGGGGAGAGAGAGAGAAAAAAAACTGGTATATATAAACTAAGGACTTATTTCTTTCTACATCCAGTTCCCGAAACTTTCCTCCCCAATTTCTTCTTTCTTCATCTTGAAGCAAAGAGGCTCCTTCACCTGTACGTTGGAAAAAAAAATGTAAGTAATTTTTAACTTTAGAAAGAAAAGAACGATCAAACAGAAATTTACTGGTACCGAGGATAGTTCAGCACAACGAATTGCAGTTCAGATTCTGCAAATCCATCAAATGAGTCGAGATCCGCGTAAGGTTCTACGTCAAGTCCGCGGGTATAACCCTATATGTCGAGTCTGTCTTTCCTGGAGGTCAAACTCCTCAGCAAGCTCAGGCCAATTGTTAAAGCTAAGGTTGTAGTCGGAGTCAACCTTCATGTACGTCTTTATTTCCTTGGGTGGCCAACCGCTCACAGTACACCTACATCCAGGGCTTTGAAGGCTGGGGTCTCGTAACAGTGTTGGAAGGTGCTCGAAGAAACTGCGGACGATCATCAGCTTCAATCTCGACCCAAATTATATGGGAGGTCACCACTGTCGTGGAAAACAAAAGAACCGAGGCACTAGCCGAGGCCGCAGCTGCCATAGGGAACGTAGCATAAGGAAACACTCTCATTGCTCTCGGTAAGAACTCAAATTACATAGTAGTACTATAGTAATATATCATGAATCAGTCTCTCTCTTTCTCCCTTCCGAATTCACACATTCTGTGAAGCCCGAAGCTGAGAATGTTGTGAAGAAATGTTCACTGAAAATGTATGAAGCTTGGAATGTATGTTTGGAGGGCGTGTACATATATATCATGAATCAGTCCGACCAATTTACACGCCCTCCAAACATACATTCCAAGCTTCACACATTTTCAGTGAACATTTCTTCACATCATTCTCAGCTTCGGGCTTCACAGAATGTGTGAATTCAGAGTAAATTGGTCGGACTGATTCATGATATATTACTATAGTACTACTATGTACACTACGTTCATTTGAGTTCTTACCGAGAGCAATGGGAGTGTTTCCTTATGCTACGTTCCCTATGGCAGCTGCGGCCTCGGCTATTACCCCGGTTCTTTTGTTTTTCACGACAGTGGTGACCTCCCATATAGTTTGGGTCGAGATTGAAGCTGATGATCGTTATTATGGTCATACAGTCCGCAGTTTCTTCGAGCACCTTCCAACACTGTTACGAGACCCCAGCCTTCAAAGCCTTGGATGTAGGTGTACTGTGAGCGGTTGGCCACCAAGGAAATAAAGACGTACATGAAGGCTGACTCCGACTACAACCTTAGCTTTAACAATTGGCCTGAGCTTGCTGAGGAGTTTGACCTCCAGGAAGGACAAAGACTCGACATATGGGGTTATACCCGAGTACTTGACGTAGAACCTTACGCGGACCATGACTCATCTGATGGATTTGCAGAATCTGAACTGCAATTCGTTTTGCTGAACTATCCTCGGTACCAGTAAATTTCTATTTGATCGTTCTTTTCTTTCTAAAGTTAAAAGTTACTTATATTTTTTTTTCCAACGTACAGGTGAAGGAGCCTCTTTGCTGCAAGATGAAGAAAGAAGAAATTGGGAGGAAAGTTTCGGGAACTGGATCTAGGAAGAAATAAGTGATACCTTAGTTTATATGTTTCAGTTTTCTTTTTCTTTTTCTTTTTTTTTCTCTCTCTCCCCTGGGAGAAGTTTAATTTTACTTTGCATGTAAGAAACATTAGTGTTTATCAACTATGAACATTTATCCATCACATTCTATAATATAGTTTCCCTCAAACCTGTTAGTGCAGGTGTTCTTAGAATAACTAAGGCCCCTTGAGATATATCATAATCTCCATGTCCACTATTTACTGTTGATGTCTTGTTCACTGGTTAAGGAGATTTATGTTCGTGTTGACCGTTGAACTGAACATGGCCCAGTTGGTCTTCTAATGCGTCACTCTTGTATCTTAATACTCCTTCGTGTTGTGCTGTGCTATTAGCAGTAGATTGAGTATGTTTTTTAAACGTCGTCAAAGCTGGAAAAAATGTTGGTATTACCTTTGCCAACGTTTCACTAACGTTTTACACAAACATCGTCGTTGTTGTAGTCGAAAATTTACAACGGTTCCCATAAACGTTGGTATATGTATTAGCCGACGTTCTCAACAACGTTTCGTAATCGTCGCCAATTATTCAATAAGGGTGAAAAAATACCCAACGTTTTACATAATAAACGATGCCAAAGCTAACAGATATCCCGGCAGTTGCCTAAAACGTAGGGTAGGTTATCCCAACGTTTTCTACTAAACGTTTTATCTACAAGCCTTTGAAACAAAAAATTGACCTTAACGAGGAGTTGGAAGATCAATAATGTGGATTATAAAAAACTCCTTCACAATGATAATTAGATGCATAATCAACTATAGTGTCAGGTGACTCAGGTGTCTCAACTAGTAGAAACTCCATCAAACCAACAGGGCTACATCATTACTTTTGGTGCTAGTTACCTTAGAATCATGATAAATGGAACGCCATGCTGCACAAAAACGAAAAGATAATTTTATAGCTATAATAAAAATGAAAAATCAAAGAAAAATGGTGTTAGAACAACAAAAAATCCATATGGACAGTTAAAGTACAAAATAATAAATAAGAAACACAAATGCTCAAGAGCTAAGTGGAACTACAATATCATACAAACATCAATTTATACTAAACATGCTAGAAAGGCCCAAGTTTTGGCTTTAGACAAACAGATAAGTTGTTCAGGAAATAGTTCCAACCTTGTTAAGAGGTTTGTTGGTAAAACAGAGGTATGACATTTCCCAAACAGAGGTTTGTTGGTAGATCCCTGTCGATCTTAAATGCTTCCGCCAGTACCTCATATGACGATTCCCCAAACCTTGCACAGCACATAATGAAATTGAAGACATAGGCCATTAAGGATTAAAAGACAGGTTGAAGTTTTTCCATGCTATATATATTGAGGCTTGAAACCAATGGTATCAATCATCTAATCAGGAAAAATGACAACAAATTATTGGAATTGATTATATGCTAGAGATATTAGCCAAAAATTTCTTTAAGGGAAAAAAAATTGTGTTACTTCTGTAGAACCTGTAAGAGCTTGCTAGAATTATCTACTCAAGAAAGAATAAGCAAGCTATAAGTAGTACCACTAAGTGATTTGCTGAGATGATGCAAGCAGAAACTAAATGAAATAGTATGAATATGGCATTTGTAACAAAAGACGAGAACAACCAGGTAGAAGGATACAGTTGGGGAAGCACTCTAGTGACTAGAAGTACAAATAATCGCAAATAACATCTAAATAGCCGTGGTCAAAGCGACCAGCATATCATTTTTGTTGGGAATACGGCTTTGGGTCATAACAAAAGGCATACCTCATATTAGTACAGTTTTTTGCACAAATTAACAACATATGAATTGCGTAACTGTGAAATAACATACCTCTCAGATAAGTTGTTCAGGAAATATCGCTTAGTTTTACGATTTATGTTGGGATTTTTGGTTAACTTCTTATTGCATCTTGCGATTGTCGGGTTCATGGTGGGGGCTGCTATCATGATTGCCCTCCAGCAAATTAAAGGATTTCATGGTATTCAAATTTTACGAAGAAGACTGACATTGTATCAGTTATGAAGTCAGTGTTTGGTTCAGTTCACCATGGTGTAAGAAAACTGACTTACCATTACTTAGAAGTAACTTCTTTTTATTTGTCAAAACAAACTCTTACATAGGCAAACTTTTGAAGCGGAATTGGCAAGCTACACTATCTATTCCTCCCAACAGATATGGGAACCTTCTATAGGGTGAACCTACTTGCTCCTCTACTGTATAAGGACCAGATAAAACACATCACAGTAACCATAGTTATGATATGATATCATTACCAGTGTTGTATATGGTCTTGGATCGAAGTTTCATGCAGAAACAGAGGAGATCACTCACCTAGGGTTTCAGCGGTTGTCGACGGCGGCGGATTTGAGTCGGCCTCGTCGAGACGAATCCGTCGGCGGTGGTCCGGCGTGACGGCGCCGAGCACAACCCAAGGAATGGCTCGCTGAAGTTTTGGCCAGAGTTGGCCTATCGTCGACGGCGGTCAGATGGGTGAATAGTAACACAGATTAGTTACTGTGCAGTGCACAGTAACCAGAATTGGTTTTCTGTGAAAGTTATTTGGGGTTTGGAAAAAAACCAAAAATTAATTGCTAAAAATTTTCTATGATCATGTGTCCTCTTATAGGTGTTGGGGTAGGGTTTCCCGCTCACTTAAAATTAAAATTCTTTCCTTCTCCAATGAAGAATTACAATTCTGCCACCTTCTAAGTTGTCCTACAAATTACTAAAATACCCCTACAAGCTCCAAAAATCGTAAAAATCATACGGTGTCCAAAAGAGTCCAAATAAATTACAGAAAAATTTCAAAAATTAATAAAAAATATTTAGAACCTAATGTAATCAATTTGGCGCGATTTTGGAATTATTTTTTATTTATCAAATTTTTTTGAAAATTAGGGGTTACAACTGCGCCTCGAGCCTAGCCTATAAGAAAATATTAAGTTTGTTCAGAAGGATGACCTATTTCTAAAGAAAATGTGAGAGCTGATTTCGACAGGAAAGGCAGCCGAGTTTACAGAAGACGATGAAGGAACATTGTGGGTGAGGGAAAGATTGTGCGTCTCTAATGATACCGAGCTCAGAAAATAAATAATGACTGAGCCCCATTATGCAAAGTACTCCTTGCATCTGAAAAGTACAAAAATGTAAAAGGACTTGCGCACAACCTTCTAGTGGCACCGCATGAGGAAAGACGTTGCAGTTTTTGTGTCACAATGCATGTCTTTTCAGCAAGGGAAGGTAAAACATCAGCGACCAGGCGAGAAAATGAAAAAACTTCCCATTTCGGTATGAAAATGGGACCACATCATGATGAACTTCATAGTTGGCCTACCGAAGACACAGCGAGGGAACGATGTGATATGGGTTGTTATGGACTGATTAACTAAGTCAGAGCATTTTCTTGCAATCAAGACAACCTGGGACGTCGATCGGTTGACTAAACTATACTTGAATAAAATAGTCCGACTGCACAGTGTGCCAGTTTCTATCGTATCAGATCGAGATGGACGATTTGTATTAATATTTTAGAAAAGTTTACAAGCAGCAGTAGGAATATAGCTGCATTTTACTTCTGCATACCATCCACAAACTGACGGCCAGACTGAACGGTTAAATCAAATCTTAAAAGATATGTTACAACTCTGTGCAATAGACCAAAGGCCAATTGGGACACCCAACTGCCACTAACATATTTTGCTTATAATAATAGTTATCAGTCTAGCATCGAAATGGCACCATATGAAATATTGTATGCGCAGAAATATCGGTCACCGATTTGTTGGGATGAAGTCGACAAACGGCAAATAATCGGGCCAGAATAGGTTGAACAAGCCGTTGAAAGGATTTGCATAATTCAAAAAAAGTTAGAAATTGCACAAAGTTGACAGAAGCGTTGTGCGGATAACCATCGGCGATCGTTAGAGTTTATGGTCGGGGACCATGTGTTTCCAAAAGTACTACGATAGGTTGAGTCATATGATTTGGTGCAAAAGGAAAGTTGATTCCGAGATTTATCGGCCCCTTCGTGATCCTTTAACAAGTCAGTCCAGTCGCCTATAAAATTATGCTACTACCTATCCTGGCAGAAGTGCATAATACGTTTCATGTCTCTCAATTACAAAAGTATGTGTACAACACAAGTCACGTGGTAGACTTCCACCAACTAGGACTGCAGGCCGACTTGACCTATATGGATGAGATTGTCCAAATATTGGATAGGAAAAAGAAAGTGATGAAGAATTGAGCTGTTACCCTGGTTTGCATAATGTGGCACAACTATTCCGTCGAAGAGTCGACGTAGGTGCTTGAAGCAGAGATGAAGGAAACGTTTTCTTTGCTATTGGATAGTAGAGATGGGTTTATTTTTTAAGTTTCGAGGACGAAACTTTTTATTAGTATGTTAATATATAGTACCATATTCCATTGCAGAGTGGAACGTGGGCTAGCGGTCAGAATGACCGAGTCAAAAATTCGTATGGGAAAACTTTGTCGGTATGGACTGACCGGGACAAATGAACGAAGAACCCTTCCTCGTCATGGAATAGAATCCTTAGAAGTTGCACCCAAGATGAAATGCATTGTGTCTTACGGAGTGAGCTCTATATGAGGGTCTAAGACTCAAGACCAGTGCGTTGTCAATTTTTTATGTGATTTTGCTATTGGTTTTTATGATGCTTTTCATGAATGTTTTTGTTGGATGGTTTTCATTGCATGCTTTCACTTTCTCGCATTTATATCGAATTTCTGAGAAAAGAGAAGAAGAGTTTTGAAGCATTGTTTGTGCAAACATAGGTAAGCAAGTGAGTGAAGCCTAAGCCCTGGAAAAAACTTCTCTTTTATCAGTAAATTCGTAAACAAGTGAGTGACTTTGATCCTTCAATAAATTCTTGGAATATTCATGCCTAACAAAGGATCAATGATACCTAGCAAAGAACTCGAAAAGATAAGCAAGGTTGTAAAAATCGCTAGTCGGCCGCTAGTCGGTTCGTGGGGACTACGGATTAATCGGACTAGTCGGATTGGAATTTTTTTTTTAAGGCTTAATTGCACTTTGCTACCCTCAACTATTCCGCTTTTTCAACTTGATACCCTAAACTTTTTTTTGTAACAAGTTGATACCTCAACTATTATTTTTTTTCAACTTGATACCTAATTTTTCAAAAAATCCCAAAATGCCCTTATCCCTTCCCTCTTTCCTTCTCCCCTCCCCCCCCCTCCCCCACTCCGGCCACCCCCACCCTCCCGCTCCGCCTCCCCTCCGGCCACCCCCCTCTCCCACGCCGGCCAACCCCCCCCCTCCCGCTTCAGGCGCCACCGTCGCGGCGGCGGCTGCGGCTGCTACGGTGGCTGCTGCGGCGGCTGCTGCTGCCGCGGTGGCCGGCGGCGGTGGGGGTAGGGGGGTGGACGCGCGCGGGAGTGGGGGGTGGCCGGAGGGGGTAGCCGGAGTGGGGGAGGGGGTAGCCGGAGTGGGGGAGGGGGGGGGGTTGGGGGAGGAAAGTAATTTTAAGGTTTGAGCAGGGGTATTTTGGTCCCAAAATTTTTTTGGGTATCAACTTGTTACAAAAAAAAGTTTATGGTATCAAGTTGAAAAAACGGAATAGTTGAGGGTAGCAAAGTGCAATTAAGCCTTTTTTTAATAATAATATATATATATATATATATATATATATATATATATATATATATATATATATATATATATATATATATATATGCAATAAAAAAATATTTATGCCTAAAAAAATGGCAGTAACAAAACAAAAAATAAAGACATCACTTCCACCAACTCATTATATTATATAAATGTGATTCATTCCTTTCTTATTATAGCAGCAGCAAGTAGCTGTAGCAGCAAGCATAAAAAAAAGGAGGCAGACGGCAGTAACAGAACGTTTAAGACTGCAGCAAGCAACAATACAAAGTAAAAAAAAAAAAAAGAACAGCAACAAAAAGGAGGCAGACAGCAGTAGCAGCAGCAAGTAGCATTAGCAGCAACAAGACACATCACGTTTGAGACTGCTAAAAAATGCAAAAAAAAAAAAAATGCAAAAAAGGGGGGGAGGGAGGGACAGCAGTAGCAGCAGCAAGAAAAAAAAGAGGAAGGAGAAGAGCAGTAGTTGGCGGGATCAGGCGCAGGTGAGTCCAATTTTTTTCTTCTTTCTTCTTCCTTCTTCCTCCTCACTTTTGATTTTACCTTCCAGAATTTATATATATATATATATATATATATATATATATATATATATATGCAATAAAAAATATTTATGCCTAAAAAAATGGCAGTAAAAAAAAAAAGACAACACTTCCACCAACTCATTATATTATATAAATGTCATTCATTCCTTTCTTATTATAGCAGCAGCAAGTAGCTGTAGCAGCAAGCATAAAAAAAAGGAGGCAGACGGCAGTAACAGAACGTTTAAGACTGCAGCAAGCAACAAGACAAAAAAAGTAAAAAAAAAGAAAAGAAGAGCAGCAACAAAAAGGAGGCAGACAGCAGTAGCAGCAGCAAGCAGCATTAGCAGCAGCAAGACACATCACGTTTGAGACTGCTAAAAAAATGCAAAAAAAAGCAAAAAAGGGGGGAGGGAGGGACAGCAGTAGCAGCAGCAAGAAAAAGAAGAAAAAAAAGAGGAAGGAGAAGAGCAGTAGTTGGCGAGATCAGGCGCAGGTGAGTCCAATTTTTTTCTTCTTTCTTCTTCCTCCTTCCTCCTCACTTTTGATTTTACCTTCCAGAATTTTTTTTAAAGAGCAGTAGTCGGCCGACTAGGCGCCGCCTGGCCGCCTAGGACAGCCTAGTCGGCCGACTACCCACGGCTAGGCCCTCCGCCGATTCCCCCCCCCCCCCCCCCCCCCCCCCCCCCCCCCCGCCCGTGATTAGCCAGGTAGTCGAGTCGCCGTCGGCCAACTAGCGACTAGGTGGCCGACTAGTCGGCCAACTAGCCGATTTCTGCAACACTGAAGATAAGATAATGAGTACAATTGTATGAACTGGCATAGTTATCAAAAGATGGTGGTACCAAGTCCCGGGATCGGGCGGTAAGTATGGCGAGATACGGCTCACGCGAGAAATAAGAATTGTGGCATAAATCATCAAATTATCCTATGCATTTATATTATGTCCTTCTATTAGTAGAGTTTATTATATGCATGTTCATTGGACAACTTGTTCACAAAGTAAAATTCCTCAAACCGCAATCCGGGATCCACAGACCCGTTTGCCCTAGGAAAATCAGAGTATGTGCGATGTAGCACAGTGATTCGAAAACCTCCAAGTAGGCTAGATACCCTTCGTGGAGGGGAGCCGTCTAATCAGCTCAAACTTCGAGTTTACATGTAGTCAGTGACCTTCATATAGATAGATGTCACAGCTAGTATGTCTTATACAAAATGAGTAAGTTATTGCTCATTCGATAGGCTGGAAATCCTCATTCGATAGGCTGGTGGCAATATGACCTCCAAGTAAAAACGAAAAAGAAGGTACATGCCCCAAGACCACAATCATGAAAAAGGCACATCATAGGGATGGTTGAAACGACCGTGGGTAACAATGTTCACCAAATGGTAACAAATGATTTATGTCTTCCTTATGTTCCTATCATATGAATTATTAAATAAGCTTAAGGCAACATAGCAAGATCAATTTATTTTGAATGTTGCTATCACATGTTTACCTAGTGTTGGTTTTTAAGTGAGATTGGTTGCAGCCACTCACCAGTACACAGCAATGTACTTACCCACATTATTGGGCAACCTCAGGTGTAGAGGATCGAATGGCTAACCGAGGAGATTGACGTTTGGTTAGGACTCTTCAGAAGCTTTTCACTTAAAGCTCTTAAGTGAAGAAGAAGACCCCGGCTGAAGGTGTTCACAATCTTTCTTTTCATAATAAGGGAATATGATATATGGAGCAATGTTGTATCTCATTTCAGCATGCAATTTGTAAGCCAATTATGGCATTTTTTACTCGATCATTTAAGGGTCTTATGTTCAATGTACAAAGAATATTATCAATAAAGAAATGTTTTTCTATCAAAAGTGTGGCTTATATTACTTTGTGACTGTGGAAAATTCTCTCTTCAAATCTATGTTTTATAAAATTAGCATGTGTGCCTTGTACAATTTCAGACTTTTATGGCATTACGCTCTGCGAGGATGACGATTCTGCGAAACCGGGACATGACAATATAGAGGATGAAAAATCCTATAGTTTAGGTCGCAATGGGATTTCTTAAATAGGAAACCCTGGAATAGGAACCCTATTATACCTAAAGAGAGCCTATTGTTGACTAGAATCCAACGTTGTAGGAAGAATCCAAAACATGTCAACCCTGCCAACACCGTGGACCGAGTTCTACCAAAATGTTTTGGAACAAACACACCGAGTTCGGACCGAACTCTGTCCCTATCTCATAGAATTGACTCCATCAAGCATGACAGCTTTGTACAGGAGGAGGAAGAAGAATAAAAGCTTAGCTGCCTGAATATGTTGTCCATAAATTATATGAAACCTTTTTAAATGAGATATTATAATTTTTAACCAACTTGAGAAAAGGAATCGTATGAATATAAATAAACATGCTTATTTTCTCAAATACAAGATGTGCTCATTAGATAGGCACTGATAGCATTTCTGATTCTCTCTGCAATGTTTTTCATTGTATAGAAGAAGCAGATGAAGGACTCGATTATGAAATGACTCACTACCTAGGTCGTAGCAAAGGAAAAAATTGTATTAATAAAGTCGGGATGAGCATATTGTGTTGGAGTTTCTTCTTGACTTGTGGAGAGCTTGCTCTCCACAAGCTACGTAATTTTTAGTCCCACATGGGCTAGAGAAACTCATGAGTATCTTAATATAAGCCTTCATGAGGAATAGTGAGATGCACACGGGTGGTGACCATAAGAGAGGATCCATGTGGGGTGATTTTACATAGAGGTGAGGATAAGACTCCTTTTAAAGCATTCATGCTTTTTGGCCAAGCTCAATTTAATTCCATAGGAGCTAAGCCCCGAAGGGGCTTAGCGACTCGGACTCAGACTCATGGACTCATGAGGCATAATGTGGTGTTTTGTTGGCGCACTTTGCACGTCAACATCGTCCCATTGTGCGCTTTTGTTGCGCAAGCCTCTGCGCGGCCGTTTGCGTGCCAGTTTGGGCGCCAAGTTAGGCGCCACTGGGCGCTCCGGGCTTACTGGGCGCGTGGGCGTGCGGGCGTGCGGGAGCCTGGCGTCGGGCGCATGCGCATTGGCGCGTTGTAGCACTGTAACGCTCAGAACGTGGCTGTCCACGTTCTGAAACCGCTCCGAAACACGCGATAATGGATCCGATAATTTTGGATCTGACATTCAAACATCGCGCTCGTTTCAGATCTGAGCGGTTACAGAGCGACTCTATAAGTAGAGCTCTCGTCTCTCTCAGAAAGGTTAATCCTGACGAATTTCCACAGAGAGAAAGAGAGGAGAGCTTCTGCTTCAGCGCCTGAGAGTTTCTGTTCGTCCGAGGAGTCTGCGTGTTGGTCGAGCGTTCTAGAGTTCCGACGAACTTGCTGGTTCCTGGAAGCTAACCGTGTGGGCGGATCTAGCTTTAAACGTCGGTGTTCTTACACCCCAACAGGACTTCTCATCCTCCTCCTTCATCTTCTTCCTCTGTAATCGTTCTGTCCCAATCACAACCTGTTTGTGAGGAAGAATGACTTCTGTTTTTCACCAATGTTTTTAGTGCCGCCTCCCGCTGCTGTCACGTATTGGAAGTACGACTTTTTGTCGTGAGCCTTCTGATTACGTTCTGTTCACAGAGTTTTCTTCTGAAATTACGCCCAGAGACTAACAATCTCAAAGCTAGATAAGAAGATGGAAAACTCTCGTGCTTCTCTCCTCGATACCAGCTTTAACAAGTTGGAGAAATTCGATGGAGAACATTTCCAGATCTAGAAGAGAAAGATCACCCTCAATCTTCAACTCGTGGACGTCGACCATGTGTTGGTTGAGGATGAACCAACGATTCTAGAAGGTGGAAGTGCTGATGCTATTGCTGCAGCTCATGTCAAACAAAGCAAATGGAAGAGAGAAAACAGCATATGTAAACTGCTGATTCTCAATTCCATGGAAGACTCTATGGCTGAGTCTTACTTCAAGAAGGAGAAGGTCAAAGAAATCTGGGATTCCTTGGGAAAGCTGTATGAAGATGACGAGAACATGTCCAAAATCTTTATCGTCGAGAAGTACCACAAATGGCTCTTCGAAGATGAGAAGGCGATGTTGCCTCAGGTGAAGGAATTCTTGAAGCTGCGCAGAAGCTGGATGACAAGAAGATGCCCCTCGTCGACAAGTTTGTCGTTGGAGGGATCGTCTCGAAACTTCCTGCTGGATGGAGCATCTTCTATGCAAGGATGCATCGGAAGAAGCTGGACATTAGCCTGAAAGATCTCCTTGGAGAGATCCACGTTGAGGACGAGATGCGATCTCAACAGAAGATGGACACTCTGTCCAAACTACTGGCTAAGGCCAATTTGGTGCAGACGAGAGAGTTCAAGGGGAAGCAGACAGTTTCTCATCACAAGAAGAAGGACTCCACTAATCTGAAACTGAAGGGTCCTTCGTAAAGTCCAAGTCCCATGTGATGCCCAAGAAGGTAACATACTTCGGAAAAGCTTTTCAAATCGAAGGGATGTTCAAAATTCAGCTTGTAAACCAGCTTAATGAAATTAATACAATCGCTCATTCCGATTATTCTCTTGAGTTTTGGCATAATAGGCTAGGGCATGTTCACTGCACGAGGATTAACAAAATATCCAGTCTAGGACTCATCTCCAAATGTGGGAGTAAGGTAGAGAAGTGTGAAGTATGTGCTTAGACGAAGATCACAAGAAAATCCTTTCACCGAGTCAATAGAAGCACAGATCTTCTGGAGTTGGTACACTCCGATAACTGTAACTTCAAACAATTCTCTACAAAGGTCGGGATGAAGTAGTTTATTACTTTTATCGATGACTTCTCAAAGTACGCGTTCGTCTACTTGCTCAAGTCTAAAGACGAATCATTCGAGAAGTTCAAGGAGTTTAGAGCCGAGGCTGAACGGCAAACTGGACAACTCAAGAGGCTAAGAAGTGATCGAGGCAGAGAGTATCGGTCTCATGAATTCGCATCATTCTGCAAAGAACATGGAATCATTAACGAGACTACTGCTCCATATTCTCCTCAATCTAAAGAACAGAACGTTGACAGAAATGATGAACTCGATGCTGTTAACTACGGATCTTCCAAAATGCTACTGGGGAGAAGCTGCATTGACGGCCACTTTTATTCTAAATAGAGCGTCGTATGCAAGTTCGGATATAACTCCTCATGAACTCTGGCTCAAGGTCAGACCTAACTTAAATGTCATTCGAGTGTGGGGGTGTCTGGCATATGTGAAGCTCCCAGATCTGAAGATTCAGAAGCTGGGGACAAGGACTACAAAGACGATCTTCTTGGAGTATGCCGAGAAGAGTGATGCTCGAAGATTTCTTGATATTGAGTCAAATCATATCATCGAATCTCGAGATGCTTAATACTTTGAAGAAAAGTTTGCAAGGCACAAAAACATTATTCTTACGGACATTCCGGAGAATGATGAAGGTGTAAAGGAGACTGAGATCTTCAATGAGCCAGTAGTCCAAGATGAAGTTGTTGCTGAGGAGACAACAGTTGAACCAGAATTCGCTGAGCCGTCGCCCAAGCGAGCGAGGAGGCCAAAGAATTTCATAGATGACTTCGTCACCTATCATGTGGAAGCAGATCCGCTTACCTATGATGAGGCGATGAAGACCAGAGATGCTGTTTTCTGGAAGGAGGCGATAGACAATGAAATTGACTCAATCACCTCCAATAACACTTGGGTGTTGGTTGATTTACCTGAAGGAGCAAAATCTATCGGATGCAAGTGGATCTTCAAGAATAAGATGAAAGCTGATGAAACCATTGACAAGTTCAAAGCCAGGCTTGTGGCCAAGGGGTTTCTCAGAAGCAGAGGATCGACTACTTTGACACGTACGCTCCAGGAGCTCGGATGACAACTATCAGATTGTTAATTGCTCTTGCAGCAATACACAAGCTGGTGATACATCAGATGGATGTGAAAACGGCATTCCTAAATAGCGAGCTGACCGAAGAGATCTACATGCAACAGCCAGGAGGGTTTGTCGTCAAAGGTCTTGAAGACAAAGTCTGCAAGTTGGTGAAATCTCTGTATGGTTTAAAGCAAGCTGAGAAATTTGATAAAGTAATAAGGTCAAATGGCTACAGAGTCAGTAAAACAGACAAGTGTGTCTATACGAAGTTTGCTGACGGAAGAGGAGTCATCGTTTGTCTATATGTGGACGACATGCTAATCCTAGGTACGGATATAAGCTGCGTCACTGAGACAAAGAAGTTCCTCTCGACGAAGTTCAGTATGAAGGACTTGGGGGATGCTGATGTTATCTTGGGACTCAAGATCATATTGCGCTGTCACAATCTCATTACATTAAGAAGATGCTCACTCGATACGGGCATCATGATCTTCCTATAATTGATACGTCGTACCGAGGTGACCAGAAGCTGGAGCCAAACTCAAAGGAAAGCGTCAGGTAGTTGGAGTACGCTAGCGTCATCGGGAGTTTGATGTACGCTACTACTGCCACTAGACCTGACATAGCTTTCACCGTAGGAATGCTGAGTCGATTCGCAAGCAATCCAGGCGTTGAGCACTGGAAAGCTGTGAAGCGTGTTATGAGATATCTCAAGAAGACTCAAACATATGTACTGCACTACAGCGGAGATCCGTCAGTAGTGGAAGGCTTCAGTGATGCTAGCTGGTGTTCAGAGGTGGAAAGCGAGAGCTCCACAGGTGGGTTCATATTTGCCCTTGGTGCACTACGCCAAAACAGGCATTTTTCGACAGACCAAAACCATCGTAAATTATGTTAAACGACAGTTTTGATCCGTCAGAGCATCCGTCGTTAATAGCGCGTCCCAAAATATTAACGACAGTTTTGGACTGTCGTTGTTTAGTTGAATAAAATGACAATATTTACCTATCAAATAAAAACGATGGACTAAAACTATCATATAATTTGTGAATTGGTCGACCACAATTTTTTTCCTTTTCAACATTTAAGGTCTGTCATTTTTTTTGGAAACAGAATTCAGAAAAATCTCAATTTATCCATATCAAATCTATTTAAACATGTTCATCCTCTATATAAACCTGAAATACATATGAAAATGAAACTTCATATAAGCATCAATAATCATCAATAATAAAAGAAACTCAATCAAAATTGTATTAACTAATAAATTTGTCGAATTTACATATCAATATTCTACCAAAAAAATAAAAAGTAACCCCAACTTCGCTAGCTCACAATAGCTTAGTTATCACGATGAACAAAAAAAGAGAATGTTATTACTAGCTTACAATGTCAATTGCAGTAGGAAAAAAAAAGAACTTGAAAACCTCACAAACTGAACTAAATATTTTGGCCATTTAATCATTTCCCAAACAGTAATATCATGAAATTTTCTGTCTCTGTCGAACAATATCTCATTGCCGTCAAAAATTTAATCGACAATGATGTTATAATCTTCATCTTTTAGTGGTGCATCTGTATTCACACGTCCAATAGCAACCATGGTTTAAAGTATCGGCCGATACCGATCCGATACGGCCGATACCGTTACGGTTTGGCATGTTCCGATCCGATACCGACCGATACCCGATACTTACCGAGGGTCTCTTTTCCGGTCAATTCGACAAAGAAAATTAAACGAAAAAGACAAATCATCAAGGGTTTAAAGCATAATAAGATTGTAAAAACATGTAAAAGAAAAAAATCAATCTATTATATGTAAACCAATCGCTAAGGGTGATTACAATGTTATTTAATTTCAAAAGTACTACGAAATAACACTGAAAATACTTAAATTATGCCTAAATGTATAAAATATATGTTTTTAAATGTAAATAATTTATTAATAATTATTTTTTTCCGATACCAAAAAATCCGATACTCCGATCCGAAACCGCCGATACTACCGATATCGCCGATACCAATACTCGTAGGAATAGTCCGATACCGATACCGATTCCGATACCGTGAACCTTGATAGCAACGGCTTTCTTTCTAAAATTCTTGAAAAGACAAGTCTTTATGGGCTCGGTAGGCTGATCATGTCCCAATATACAAACATAAGAAATAAAGATATAAGAGCAGTTCTTGTTTCTCCATAAGTATTCAAAAAAAAATTCTCTGAAGTTATTTTTCTAGAATGTAAGAATTGTATAAAGATTCATGGATTTATGGATAATGTTCTAACTTTGACACATGACTATAATGCAAAGTTCTATGAGGAAGACCAACGACAAGGTGATAGAGGGCATTCAGTTCTTTCCTAAAGTCAGTGGTAAGGATCTTGATCACATCCTTTTCATCTTCATAAACAAAATGATCAGTCAATCTTGCAAAACATAGGCCTAGTTTATCATAAAGACTTCATCAGAAGTCGTACAGTCATATAATATGATATCATGTCAATGTTCTAAGAAGATAACCTTGTGTTCATTTGCAATAACTCACTAGCAGTCTATCATGCGTACACACACAGGAATGGTGTATGTGTATGTATCGTCAATCATGTCAGCAACAGTTCAACATAGGGGACCACATAGGTACATATTTGAAAATGTCAATATCATATCCGTATCGTGTCCGTATCCTGTAACGTAGATAATAGTTCAGCCTAGTAGTCATATGCTCATAGCAGAGATAAAATAAAACAACATATCTTTTGGAACAGTACTCCCTTAGGAATACAGAAAATCGATTATTGTATACCAAGGATCTAGTGCTTTTTTTAGCAAAAGGGGTTTTATTGTTTATAAAGTTATTGGATGTATTTTAGAACATTAGTAAACGGACAGGTTTCCACATGAACTTAATTCCGCATCATACAACCTGGGGGTGTGTTAGAGCTCACTAACACATTGAGGGGGATAGACAAGGAATCAAGATTTAATACTATTTCTGTTTTGGTGCATATTTTTCCTTTTGTACTAGGTCCCTGCTGCAGGTCCACTTCCTGGAGGTCCAGATGAGGGTGATACATATACATAGGGGACAACATATTCAACTTCTGATTGAGAAGCATCTTAACCCAATTGAAGCACAAAGAAACTGAGAAACCAGCAAATAGGCTTTGATTATTGCTATAATTGTGCTTATGCAAATCTCTCTCGATAATTGTGAGTAGGCTGTTCGATTTAACCCATATATGCTACCCTTGTGTCATGTCCTGCATCGGAGATATTGTATAGATTTCTTTAAGAAATTTGAATATGATAGTTCGACCTGGAATATAACTAGGAGATAAATAAGGCCTAGCCACAAATCTATAAGGTTGGTTGGTCGGTGACTATGTGGTAGACCTCTCTTTTGGGTTAGTTTAATCTAACTCAACCAAGAAGTGCCTTTCAACTTCCCCCAAACTAGAAGTACGAAGCAAGCTAATACATTTTGCTATATACTCTCTTAAATTGGCACATATATAAATTAAGAGGAAAATGAAGTTAAGCAACATGTTATTCTTAATTTTTTTAATGATTTTGAATCTTCTAATGTCGTCACACAAGAGTATTTGTCTGTCATTTCCCCCTCCCTGTGTTGATACTGTTGGCACTATTTACAAGTTGCAATGATAGAGAACCTGTGCCATTAGAAGATTAAAAAATCATGTTTTGTATACAAAATTCAAGTTTTGTATACTACTAGTTAAATCAGATATATCTCTGGTTCTTGCAAGTACGACTACTACTCAGTAATGAACTGTAATGGTATGTTACCATAAGCGCTACTACAGTCAAGAGAACAAACAATAATTATTTTAGAGAAATGGCAACAAATTATCCAGATAAAGAGATCAGAACTGATCTCAGTGGCAAAATCATCTTTATGTGTTAGAACTCATGTTCCAGTATCATTAAATAATCAATCTATGATAGGTATGCTTACCTGGATTTATCTTAAACTTGAGGATATTTGCTTGCCTCCTTGATATAAACTTGATTGGATGCTCAGTGACATGTCTGTGCCGATCTGTGGATGAACTCAGCTACAATCAAGACAAAAGTTAATATAAGACTGGTGATGACCAGCCATTCAAACTTTACATAGATTGAATATCCATTTTAAATCATTGGCAAGGAATGCACCGTAAATTACTTTATCAAAGGTCAACTAAAAATTGGATGCACATAGTTTCCACAAATTATATAGCTAAAAGCTAATTTTAATTATATACCACCTACAAGAAAGAAAGACATCAATTGAGAAGAGATAACATAAGTAAATCAAGGCTTCTATATTAAAAAGGTAATAAGAGAACACGGGTTCCACTGTGAGGCAAATTCACAGTATAAACTATAACACATGCATGTTAAGCAGCTTGGTTGATCCTCAAGGCACATCCTCAATAATGTATTTTACTTTTTAATTCTCATTCATATCTTGTTTTTTGACCTACTTGTATGCATGTAGCTATTTCCCATGATGTTAAAGGATTTTTAATGCGTGGAATTCCCCGTATGCCCGCAGGAACTTCAAAGGGGATCCCTTTTCCAAAGGGGTCCCGTAGCAAGTTCTTGTGGGCCTACAGGGAATTCCAAGTGTTTAAACCCAGTTAGTTCCAATGTCAGCATCCATCACATCAAAACCTATCTAAATATGTCGAAAAAAAGTTGTAGGAAAGATATTGTAGCCTTATCCGGATTACAACATGTGGAATTCCTTGTAGGAACTTAGTGATCTAAGGGGTCCCGTAGGAAGTTCTTGTGGGCCTATGGGGAATTCCAAGTGTTTAAACCCAGTTAGTTCCAATGTCAGCATGCATCACATCATATCCTATCTAAATATATCGGAAGTCGCAGGAAAGTGTTGTAATTGATTGATATTTCATTGATAATCTCATAGGCTTTATATAGCCTTTACATGATGGAATATCCAATAGAATATCATGTGGCATATTCTGGCATCCCAAATATGTCCTCAGGATATTCCCATACTAAATATAACATATCCTCAGGATATTCCCATACTAAATATAACATATTTTCTTACTAAATATATCAACACTCTCCCTCAAGATGGACGAAAGATATTCACTAAGCCCATCTTGTCACATCCTCTCATCATGCTGATAGAGCTAAGCCCCTTGGTCAGTCCGTCTGCTACTTGATCTTTGGTTGGAACGTAGCTCAGCTCTAGTAGTCCACCATCCAGCTTTTCTTTGATGAAGAATCGGTCAATCTCGATATGCTTGGTCCTGTCATGCTGTACTGGATTGTTGGCAATACTAATAGCTGACTGGTTGTCACACCATAGCTTCATCTTGGCTCCCTGGTCCAGCTTCAGCTCCGTCAGCATATTCTTCAACCACAATAGCTCTGTGACTCCCAAGGCCATAGCTCTATACTCTGCTTCAGCTGTTGATCTGGCCACCACTGACTGCTTCTTACTCCTCCAAGAGACCAAGTTGCCTCCTACAAATATGCAGTATCCCGATGTGGATCTCCTGTCGTCAGCACAGCTAGCCCAGTCAGAATCACGATAGCCCTCGATGCTCACATGATTATTTCTTCTGAAAATCAATCCCTTCCCGGGAGCTCCCTTCAAGTACCTCAGAATCTGGTACACTGCGTTCATATGACCCTTCCGGAGGTCATGCATGTAGCAGCTCACTACGCTGACCGCAAAGCTGATATCAGGTCGGGTGTGGCTCAAGTAGATCAACTTGCCCACCAATCTCTGATATCTATCCCGGTCAACTGGTTCTCCAGCTTCAGCATCCAGCTTGAACTTCTGGTCTATCGGTGTCGTAGCTGGTTTGCATCATATCATCCTTGTTTCCGTAAGCATGTCCAGTGCGTACTTCCTCTGAGAAAGAACAATTCCCTCTCTATCTCGAACAATCTCAATCCCAAGGAAGTATCGAAGATGGCCAAGATCCTTCACCTCAAACTCATTGCCAAGCTTTCCCTTGAGTTGGGCGATCTCCTGCTCATCATCGTCTGTGATAATCATATCATCCACATACACCGCAAGCATGGTGATGTAGCCTCCACTTCGTCTGAAGAATACATTATGATCAGCATTGATCTGCTGATATCCCAGCCCTATCATTGCTCTCCTGAACTTGTCAAACCATGCTCGAGGAGACTGCTTCAGTCCATAGAGGGACTTCTTCAGCCTGCAGACCTTGCCTTTTATCTGATTGGTGCCGAATCCTGGTGGTATCTCCATGTACACCTCCTCCACTAGATCCCTATGAAGAAATGCATTCTTCACATCCAGTTGGTGTAGCTTCCATCCTACATTGGCTGCCAGAGAGATCAAGGTCCTGACAGTACTTATTTTTGCCACTGGTGCAAAGGTCTCGTCATAGTCGATGCCGTACGTCTAACTGTATCCTTTTGCCACCAGTCGAGCTTTGTAGCGCTCAAAATGTCCATCTGGGTTCTGCTTCACAGTGAAAACCCATTTGCATCTGACTGCTCTCTTCCCTTCTGGCAGTCTCACCAGCTCCCAAGTGAGGTTCTTCTCCAGAGCTCCCGACTCCTCGTACATCGCTGCTTTCCACCTCGGATCGTTCTTGGCTACCTGCCAATTGTTAGGTACAATAACAATATCCAATGATGCAATAAAAGGTCCATGAGAAGAAGTGATATGATCATATGAGACAAATTTAGCAAGGTCCTAACCATATCTATCGGAAGGTTTTCTCGCATTGCTGCGAGTAGACCTCCATAGTGATGATGGTTGGGGAGGAGAAGGAATGATATCACCTAAAGGGGAAGGTCGTGGTGTAGGTGTCTCAGGAGTCAAGACGGGAGCAAGCACGGGACTTAGCACTGGCACTATAGGAACTGGTCCTGCAAGCTGCTTCTCTCGTCTGCTGTAGATAAGTATCTCCCCCTGAGCTGTGGGCCTAACACCTCTTATTTCCTCCCCCTGTCCCATTTCACCTTCCTGGACTGTGGGTCTAACACCTCTTATTTCCTTCCGTCCCTTTTCACCTTCATGTACCCGATTTGTTCCTCCAAGCCATACTCTGAGATCAGTCAAAATGCTTTCCAACAACTCCCCCTCTCGCCTCATACTTGCAGTATCAGGTGAGATATTTGGGTTTCCCTCCTGACTGTGATATGGCTCATATTCCCTGAAGTGGACATTCCTACTTACAAATTTTCTTTTCTCCACTGGACTCCAGCATACGTAGCCCTTCTGAGTTCCTGAGTAGCCCACAAAAATACATTTGATTACTCAAGTATCAAGCTTCCCTACCGACGGTATGTTGTCCTTCACGAAGCACACGCAGCCAAACACCTTTAGTGGGCATCCCACTATTATTTCCCTGCAACATCTCGCATGGAGACCTCCATCCCAACATCTTCGAAGGCATCATGTTGATTAGTTGAGCTGCTATCAACATTGCATATCTCGACAGATTTTGTAGGACATTCATGTCTATCATCATACTTCTCGCCACTTCCAGGAGTTGTCTGTTCTTCCTTTCCGCTACTCCGTTCTGTACTGGTGTATATGCACAGGTGATCTGATGTCTTATCCCTTGGGCGGACAAGTATTCTGCAAGTTCTTGTTGGTGTACTCCGTGCCATTGTCAGACCTCAGTACATTCACCACCGCCTTGTAACATGTTTGTGAAAGTCCCGAAAACAGGAGGGGACCTCACTCTTATTTTTCATCAAGTACAGCCAAGTAGTATGAGAAAAACAATCTATGAAGGTAACAAAATATTTGTAACCATTCATAGTAGTAGTACAAGGCCCCCATACATCAGAGTGTACCACATCAAAAACAGACGAGCTCCTATGACCGCTACTCACATATGAACTCCTAGTGAGTTTGCCTAACTCACAAGCACCACAAACTAGTTTCTCTTTATTTACTTCTTCATAAATTGTAGGGTATAATTTGCTTAATATACCAAATGAAGAGTGTCCCAATCTCCTGTGGTGGAGTCGCAATGTATCTTCCGCACTCATCTTCTTCAGTCCTTCCATCCCTGTCTTTTCTGCCATAGAAACTAATGCTGAATCCAGCCCTTCTCGATGCAAGTACCACAGTCCATTATACCAAGTGCCAGTCCCAAGTCTTCGTCCCGTCTCTTTCTCCTGGAAGATCACCTTAGAAATATCAAAGCAGACAGTGCATTTTAATTGGAGGATTATAGAACTAATGGACAAAAGACTGATTGGAAAAGGAGCATGCAAAACATTGGATAATTTTACTGAACCTGTACAATCAACAGTACCCTTACCGATCACTGGCTGAAAAGTACCATCAGTTGTTTGAATGCTATATGCCGATGCTAGATGAGTGTAGGAAGAAAACTTACTAGCATTCCCTGTCACGTGTCGTGTCACGTGTCGAGACGCACCCGAAT
Source organism: Iris pallida (assembly GCA_029216955.1). NCBI lineage: Eukaryota > Viridiplantae > Streptophyta > Magnoliopsida > Asparagales > Iridaceae > Iris > Iris pallida. Next base: position 51,173 of record JANAVB010029816.1, on the reverse strand, counting down.
CGATAATCCAATCCGACGATCTGAGGGAAGACATAGATGCAAGGGCGAGTGAGTCGTCAGTGCCTTCCGCCGACGGATGGGCATACATGGCAGCGTTGTCTCTGGCAAAAAATGAGGTGGACGCCTCCTCGGTCCCACCTCTCGTCTCCATCACCCGACTCTCTCTGCCTCCTTCTGAGTACTTCCAACATGTCCTGCAGTGCCTGATCCTCCTCAGTATAGGCAACGTCAGCTGTCTCCTCGCATTCTGCTACCAGCAAGTTCGTCCGACAACCTCCTCGACCGTCCCGTCGACTCCTACAACCACGATCGCATCCTCCAAACTGTCTACATCTACCGCCTGAATCTCCCTTGGGTGGTTTGGTGCAAGCATACCTCAGATGACCCACCTCCCCGCAGTTGTAGCATTGTCGGAGCTCTCCCTTAGGTCTTGACGGTGCTCTTCGTCCTGTCGAGCCCTCATTCGGTTCTGTCTTCTCTGCGAGGGTTCTCCTTCCCCGTCGTGGCCAACTCAGGTAGGTAGTCGGACCATCAAGCTTCAGATCGATGGAGAAAAGTTCCAACTTCGACGACGTTCGTGTCGTGCTCTTACCAGCCGACATCTTCATCAACTTCATCAACGTCTCAACCTCTGCGGGATCCAGCTTCTTGATGATCGCCTCCATCGATGCTTCTCCTCTCCGATCACGTCACACCCGTTCCACGACGCACGCTCGTCCTCGTCCTCCTCTCCTAGATCCGATCATAGTTTTGATACCATGTTGTAATTGATTGATATTTCATTGATAATCTCATAGGCTTTATATAGCCTTTACATAATGGAATATCCAATAGAATATCCTGTGGCATATTCTGGCATCCCAAATATGTCCTCAGGATATTCCCATACTAAATATAACATATCCTCAGGATATCCCCATACTAAATATAACATATTATCTTACTAAATATATCAATAGAAAGATATGGTAGTCTGTCCGAATTATGATTAAAATCAGGTTTTAGTATATCAAACTATGGAGAATGTTGAAGGCTTTATGTGCATAACTACAAGAAGTATGCATGAACGACTATCTTGAAATATCTGAAGCAAAATTTTGAAGGCTTTATATGATATAATCTCTTATGGAAATTTCATGACCCAAATCAAAATATGTTCTTCTTTTAACAAACCAAATTTACTCAACTTAACACTTTTACATGTCTTCTTTGATATTTTTTGGAACTCGTCTCCAATCCACAATTCTAGATGGATTGTATTTCAAATTTTTTGTTTTACTTTGAATAATAATATATTTTTTCCTTCAATTTTTAGTTGATTATTCCATTTTTGACCTACATGAGCAGATTGTCCATGACTTGTGCTAATAAGCATATTGTCCATAACTTGTGCTAATAAGCATATTGTGCTAATAAAAAGAATTCTCAACCTACAAAATCATCAAGGCAAAAAGAATCTATGACAAAGTTGTAGTTAATCTCCAACAACCTTGAGGGTAGCTCTATCAACAACGATGTTCAACTCATAACAGGTGATTCTTAGGATGACAGTTAAGAATGAGTTCCACAATAGCATTTAATCTCCAAATTATGTTCCAGTTATATTTCAAGTTCAACAAGCTACCAATTGCTTGCACTAGAAGCACAACAAGACATAAATGTAATCAATGAACTAGAGCATACATCCAGATCAACTAATTAAAGGGGAGGAACACAAAATAATCAGTGTACATACAAGAGGGTCCAAATGCATTGATATGAGTCATCCCTGTGATTCTTATAAAATCAGTTCTTAAGGAATCTGTACAAGTAATCAATGTCAATTCTTTAGTTAGATGTCTACTCGGCGGAATGTCATTTTCAACGTCACCTAACACCAACCTTAGTATCAGGTATTGTATCAAGAATCATAGGATCAATGTCCGAAACTGATAATGAAATCTATTGAAATGCGAGAACTGGTACTCAAAGGAAGGGTTCAAAACTGATAATTGTAACCTTGATATGTATTTATTTGGGAACTTACTTTAATAGTGGGTTATGGAACTTATTTTCTTAAGTACTCATAGATGGAGTTTGTGGTTGTGGCATTACTACTAGAGCATGTTGGATCCAGAACATGAAGCTTGGACAAAACCATTTTCCAGTTTTGCTAGATCTTTAAATACATGACCATTGGTCATGTTCATGAGTAGATGTGAGTTTAGTGTCAACTATGTAAAGATTAATTATTCTTTGTCCTTCAAGGATTATAGGTTACTGTTGATTTGTTAGTATCATTATACTAAAGATAACTTTCTCTTAAGGTACTATAACTTTAAGGAATTCTCTCAAAATATTTATAGGAATTATTGTGTATTATCAAGTGTTTCATTATTCATCTATGACTAATGCCTTTTTTAGTAGATTTCGATACATTTACCCAAAGATGAATAATATAACCGATATTCTAAGATAATTTAAATGTATACTAGAGCTTTGCAAGTCATATTAGATAGAAAAAAACGAGTATGCTACCGAGAAATGAAAATGGTTCCGATAAATGCATCCATTTGCCTCTAGATCTGGTAGCTTGAGTTTGGAGTATCACTTTGATTTTATTATCTGCATTTTGGAATTTATTATTTGTTGCTTCAGTTATAGCAGCAAAAAAACCAGTGTCTAGAAAAAACATATATTCCTCTATGACCCCTAATCCTAACCATTCAAAAAAAAATCTTACCATTTCTGTTATGTTACTTCCTTGGCTATTGCTTTAGCTCCTGCTGTCGTGTTTCTTCCAAGACAGATTGTCTAAGAATCCGGATGATAAGGAAAGTTCGTTGTTGACAACAAATAAACAAAAGCACAAATAACCGAAAGTATAGCAAATAATAATAGTTAAGGATGAAGAATTTTAGTCTACAACTTAGTACTCTCACATTACCATTATTAGTCGTTCAAATCGGCAAGTCGGTTAAATAAAGAGAAAATTATAAAACGAAATCCACTTGTAGAATTATTTAGAAACTATAACAGAATTTGCCCACTTTACGGGACGTATGAAAATCACTCGAGTCAGTTCACGAAAAAAAGCACAATTCTGTAAGCATATCCAAACAAACAGAAGTATCTTACAAGTTGTTCATAGAAGAGAACTTTTGCATTTTTTTGTCTCTTATAACCACTTACATCTCCATTGTTTTCTCATTCATGTGGCCATGTCCACATGCTTGCTATCTCAAGCTAAGGGCTAACATAGACTAAAATGTTGCAGTCCTATTTTGATGAGACGTGCATAGTTCTTTTATGTAACATTTGTAGATATCAGTTTTATCATCTCTCTTTATGGAGAGGAAGGTAGGTTACTTCCAAACTTTAGGGGCTGGTTTATTTAAGCAAAACTGCCCTAGAACAACCAGGTATTAGATCCTAAAATATCAACATGGTATCACAACAATCTGAAATAATTAGTCGTGGTATCAGAGCTTGGTACCTAAAAAATCAATCTTAACAGCCATTGGAAGTAAATGTCTTTGCCAACATAAACCTATCGCGAGCCTAGATCTTTCAATATGGAGCTGAATAACACGAAGAGTAGCCCACTGAACATCACATGCATCCACACTGAAAAATCAAATATTTCATTGAACACCATCAACTTCCTTATACTAATGCTTCCCTTGCAAAACTAAAATAACACAAAAGAGTAGCCCACTGAATATATACTCATTTCTTCTACATATGCATGAGAATCGGAGGAACTGCAAGCAAATTCTAATTAAAGTAGCACACATCACCCAAAATTTTCTTCACTCCTGCAGCAGAGAGGGCATGACCTGCTCAACAGCTGATACCATTATGTCACGCCCCGATCCCGGAGGATCGAAAATAAGCCACTGGGCGTGATGCCGTACAAGTCTAGATTGCACTTGTACAAGGCAAAACCATTACAGTTCCTGGTAATTCTCAGAAAACATCAAATAAGGCAGCGGAACCAAGCAGATAAATTGAAGTCACACAATTTATATAGAAATGTATCTCTTTATTGATAATCAAAATGGATTACAAGACTTGCAGCGGAATACAGAGTTTACAACTGATTACAAGGCTCGCAGCGGAATACAGAGTTTACAACTGATTACAAGGCTCTTGAATAGCCAACTGAATGTATACACTTGTCCTTTAGGCTACAACTGAATATACCGACTTCTTTACAATGACTTGCCAATATGGCTACACGACCGTGGGTAAGAATCACCAAAGGGTGATAACAGTATGCTTTAAATTATGTTGGCTATGAGATTTGCATGCTTTACTTCTTGTCGGCTATAACATGAAATTGACCCTAAGGCAACGAGAAAGACCATTGATAATAATGTTCTGTAACATGATTACTTAGTGCTGTCTTCTTAGGTGAGTTGGGCCAGCACCGCTCGCCAGTACATTGATGATGTACTGACCCACGTTGTGACTCCTCAACAGTTCTAGATCATGAAGTTCAATTTACCTAGGACCAGATAAAAGATTAGATTTCGGCTATGTTGCTAATAAGATTGTTCTGTGTTCGGTCCAGTGGCGATAGTTACATAACGTCCACTGATAAATGAATAATAATAGTTCAAGTATGAAGAATTTTAGTCTACAACTTAGTACTCTCACATTTACTTGTTTTTATAATCGTCAACTTGCTAAAGCAAAAATACAATTATCTTTAAATACAGGGGAACATAAAATCAAATTCATAAAAACTAATTATAAATCAATTGTGATGAACTAATAAGAACAAATTGGTTGAACTTTAGTGGGGTATTATTCTAGTTTGGGGTCATAGAGACATGTGCTCCAATTCCAACAACCACAATTATGATTTGTGTGATTAAACTTGTACCTCGAAATACTTGCTTGATAGATTGGAAGTTCTTATGTAGAGATCAATAAACCCTAGATTTAGAAGTCTCTTCTTCCACTGCTGACATAGAGAGAAAGAGAGATCCAAAAAATGATGAATAATTACGGAGGTAATAGAGGATTAAGAAAATACAAAAAATTAAACCCTAAAAAAATAAACAAGAGCAAATCCTAAAAACGGTCAATAATTTCTAGTTTGGACATTAGAAAATAAACAAGAGCAAAACCTAGAAAATAAACCATCGAAAACAAACCCTAGAAAATAAACAAGGTCGAATCTCGCTTCTGTTGTTCCCCCGATTTCCCCCGACTGCAGAGGAAGATTGCCACCGTAGTCGTGCCCCACGACTTTGATGCGCTGATCCTGATCTCGGGCCATCGAGGTTCTCCATATCGGTATCGAGCCGGGGCGGGGGCGAGAGTGGTACGAAGTTTTGAGAGGATAACCTATAGAGGTTCCAGGGGCGGTTCCAACGGAGGAAAAAGAAGTTTTGAGAGGAGGAAAAGAGTTTTGAGAAAATGTTTTAGCATCGGGGTTTGGGTAGGGGTGCAACTCGGGCTGGTTGGATCGAACTCGAGGTCAACCCAAGCCCAACCTGATGAATCATAAGTCTGATCCGAGCCCAAGCCCGGCCCAACTTCGGGTTCAACGTATGAAGCCCAAGACCAAGCACGGGGGTCGGGTTTGGCTCGGGTTGGACTTGGGTTGGGTCGGGTCCATCGGGTTTATCGGGCTCTAATATAATATTTGAAATAATTTTAAGAAAAAGTAATCTTAAACACAATCAAATAGCAATCAAGTCTTGATCATTACAAAATATAAACTAAAATATGATTTAAGATGAGGAGTTGAAGAGTTTGGGTGGAAAAATTTAGACTGTAAACTTTATATTTAAGAAGTATGAAACTATATATATATATATATATATATATATATATATATATATATAGGAACTGGACACGGCCTCCTCGTGTCCGCGGGTGGATCAAAGTTCTGCCCGAGCATTCAAACAAGTTTCGATCAGTGAAACGAACAGAGCAATACAGCAAGTTGGAAATTCTTTCCGAGAAAACTTAAGGGATCTAAACTCCAACATTAAAAACACATACCAATCGAATATCAACAGATCGATCATCAACAAATCGATTTAAACCATCACAATCGAATTTGTCCGTTCCAAAAACAACCAGAAGGAAGAAAAACTCACAATATGAATAATCATCCAACACAGGACAAAATTAGATCCGAGCCAAGTCCAGGGAAATTTATAGAAGAATTTTATCAATATCAAAGAATCCAATCCGAGCTAGCAACTCACCAGTAGAATGGATCGGGAAAGGAACGGATCTCCAGTGCTCGAAATTCCTGGGTCGATCCTTCTCGAAACTCGACGATCGCCGGAGAATGGATCGGCTCGATCGTTGATTCCTACTGGATCCTATCAAAACGAGGGGGAAAGGATGAGTTTAGCCAGATCCGAACTAACCCTAGATCTGAATAAAAGGAGTGTTCGAAATACTCACCAAGGGATGAAACCTAGGTCGAAGAATGGATCGAACTTCTGGGAGAGCTACGTCGTTGTCGTCGCTTCGCAGTCGTCGTCAATGGAGGGAAGAGCAAGTCACGCCGTCGTCAGGGAAGGTGGGGGCTCGCCGTCGCCGTCGCCATCGAAGTCGCCGCCGGCGGTGTCGATCGGGGAAGGAGATGACTCAGAGAAGTCTCTCGGATTCGAAAAAATGTTAAAACGGAGAGAATGAAGTTTCTCTCCATCGATTCGTTTTTAAAGAAAACAAATGTGCACTTTTGCAGGAAGCCCCCTCCGACCAACTAAATCTTTCCTAGGTCCCTCCGCTCAGGAAAACTTACAGAAAAACCCTTCCCCTTTTAGAATATTATATAGACAGTTAAAAAAAACAGTTAGAATTTATAATAATAATTATTATTTAAAATAAAGGTGAGGGGACCACAAAATTGGTTGTAACAACTTTTCAAATTTTGAAAGTTGTTCCCAATTTATTTCCCCCCTTAAAATATCCATCATCATAATAATAATTAAATTAAAATTTAACTCTTTATTTGAAACCCAATAAATCAATTGCTATTATTAAAAATTAAAATTTTATATTTTCTCAAAAAATCAAGAAGTGGAGTTACAAATCTCCCCTCCTTAAAATAATTTCGTCCTCGAAATTCGAAAACCCCAAAAATAAATCTCAGCAAATCACAAAAGATCCAAACACCAGTCATTTATTGAAAATAGGATTTCAAAAGAAACAGAGTATAATCAAATCAATCAAACAGATTGGCATAGCGCTCCCGCATCTCGTACTCGCGTTCCCATGTGGACTCTCCCGGAGAGTGATGTCTCCACATGATGCGGACAAGTGGGATAGTCTGATTCCGCAAGCGCTTCTCCCTCCGATCAAGGATCTCCACTGGCTGCTCCTCGTAGGTCAAGCTCGGACCCACCTCTAGCTCTGAATAGTCCACCACATGGCTCGGGTCCGGAATGTAGCGTCGCAGCTGAGACACGTGAAAACATCGTGCACTCCCTCCAAGCTAGCTGGAAGCGCCAGTCGATATGCCACCTCGCCGTTCCGCGCCGTCATATCGAAAGGCCCGATGAATCTCGAGCTGAGCTTCCTGCCTCTGCCGAAACGAAAAATGCCTCGGGTCGGCGAGACCTTCAGGAATACTTTATCCCCAACTGCGAACTCCAGTGGCCGTCTGCTGCTACCCGTCCAGTGCTTCTATCGATCCTGTGCAACTCTGAGACGTCCTGAGCCTTTGAGATCAAATACAATAATTACACACAAGAAAAATAATACGATCTAACAATGATCAAGGATTAAATAGGCACGAATGGAATGAAGTTCAATTATATCTTAGAGGAGCAAAATCATGAAGACACAATTATTAGGTACGATCAAAAATCGATAGTTCAACACAGGTAGACTAGAACAAGATAGAAAATCATGGTTAGATAGACATGACTTTAGATCGGAGTTTAGACAAGTCACAAACGAAGTACGGAACCACAATCTGGTAATATACAATTTTGAGGAATTCAATGATCTAACGATAAAATGTTAGAAGTAAAATTTAGCAAGGATTGATTGAGGAGGCGTACGCAATACTCAGGAGATACAGTATGAAATCAGGATGAACGTGCAAGGATCTGTGATTCTCGAAAACCAATAATCATATAAAAAGGGATATAGTTTCCATGGTGTCCGGGAACATATAGCTATTTGAAGTCACTTTGCCTAGAATCCCTACCCCGCCAGTATATATCTGACTGCAGTGGACTTTCGGCTCCGTGACTCAAATAACAATATGTCACCGAATAATCTGTCAACCTTATCCATTTTCCAACAATCATTGACAAAGCAACCCAAGAGATCAAGGTAGGAAGAATATGACAAGTCTCGACAGTACTCGAAAACCTATGATTGTCTGAAATCACTTCAACTTAAAGTTCCTGCCTCGCCAGTGCGCTACTGGCTGCAGTGAACCCTCAGTCTCCATAATCCAGCTAATGGCTGCAGTGCGCAACTGTCATGCCATAGTAGGTCATCGAATAGCCTCTCGACTTTATTCCTAGGAATTTCAAAAGAGTTTCAAGGAGTTCAAAATGAGTTTCAGTAGTCCAAGTCACGGAGATGGTGAAGTTACCTGACTGTTAGAATACAAGGATTTATTAGGTACTAAGAGACGACAAGGGATCCCATCGGTGAGTACAAAAGGGCAACCAGAAAGATTTAAAATTTTAGACAGGGAGCGAAGTTTCAAATTATAACGGAGTTTCAACTGATATCTAGAATGGTAACGAGATTCCATATGTGGGACGTTATCCCGAAAGGATAACAGAATCTCGAAGGATGAACTGAGACAAGTTATTAGACAGGAGACAAGTTTCAAAATAAGAAATAAAATTCCGTACTGGAAACAAGGTTCAACAACATCTCAATTAACAACGAAACCTCAGACAAAATTTCAAAGGGAAAACAACAACCCATAGGATACAAGGTCTCAATTAGAGAACCAATATCAACAAGGTCGTGATTAGGAAATAAAATCTCGACTAGAAAATTTTGACGAGGAACAAGGTTTAGAATAGTGACTAGAAAACAGGTTCTAATAGGAGACAAAGTATTGGATTGTAAACATGAAACAAACGAATCTCAATAGCAAAAAAATTCGTAAATAGAGAACAAGTCCCGAATAAAGTCAAGAATAGGAAATAGAATCTCAAACAAGCATCAATAGAAGCGAAGGTTCAAACAAGGTTTCAGAATGATATTTCAAGTAGGAATAATTCTGGAATAGTACAAGTTCGATTTGCGAACAGAATATCAATAAACGAGTAGGAACAAGTATCCATGAAACAAGCAAAATCTTGGATAGGAGACAAGATCGAAACAAAATAGTGGACCAACAACTCTCGACTAGAAAATCAAAGTCATAAATGAGGAAACAAGTCTCGAATAGGAAATGTAATCTTCAAAACCCTTAAAGGTATTTGCAACAATGTCTGCATAGGACGGAGCTTTAAACAAGTTTCGAATGAGGAACATGATTTCGAAATAAAATCTTGAGAAACGATTAAATATCAATTAACACGAAGTTTGATAAAGAAACAAAATTTGCAAACAAGAGACATCACTAGGAAACAAAGGAATGATGAATATGCAAACGGTATCGATTAATGGATTTCAAACAATTATCAAATTGCGGATCTGAAACAAGTTTACCGAAATAGGAAACAATATCTCGAAGTAAGTTTCGAATATCCGCCAAGATTCCAAAATAGAAAACAAGAAGTTTCAAGAAATGGTCTAGATGCTAAAAGAATTTTAAGGAGAGACTGGATTGCTAATCAGATACATGGTTTTTCCAACCATGCAAAAGAAATCTTATGTCTTCAGTCTAACTTCAATGTTTCTCCGGGACTGGAATCTCTTCAACCTTTTTCAACTGTTCTGTCGTAGACTGGTCCCTGTGGTAGTGCTCCATGCTGTTGCTGAACCTGGAGAGACGAGTCCTTCTGTGATACTGGTGCTCCTCGTGCTTGTTCTCGGCAGTGCGATCAACGGTCTCCGGACAATCTTTGACTTGGTGAGTAGGCGATCCACAGTACAAGCGTAGTCTCTATCTTTTATGGCATTCGTCGTAGTGATGACTCGAGCGGTGGCCAAATTTGTAATTGGTTGTTGGCTGGATTTGAGTCTGAATCCGATGATGCGGCTGAAGAAGCAATGTCTGAGTATGGCAACGCTTTGCGGCTCCAGGATAGTTGATATCTTCATCATAAGTCTTCATGTCCTTTATGAGCTTCAACTTCCCGTCTCGTTCCATTGTCTGTGCTACATTCTCGATCTCCTGGCTAGTGGCTCCAATCTTTCAGAGGAGTTGGGTCCTCAGAGACTTGGTTGATTTTCAGTGGTTGCTCCAGATTCTCGATCTGCTCCTCGGTGCAAAATATGTGCTCGGCGTCAGAAAAGCCCAAGGGTCTGAGAGTCTGGAAGTCAGAAGTCCTGCTTGGCTCGGAGAGTGTATTCACAAGTCTGGCTTGAAAAGGATGGCATGCTCCCTCTGGTTGTCAAGGGACTCTTCAAACGTCTCCGTCAACTACGTACTACCCATGGGAATAGTAGAGTGATAGAAGGGAGTGGAAGCTCGAAACCTTCAAGTGTAGGTGGATCAACAGTTCTGGTGTCTCATGCTTTTGAACTATCTGAAAAACTGAAAACTGTTAAAATAACCTAGACCTAAATACAACAAGTGTTCAATATACCTGATATACCCTTATTTCTCGATTTTCCTATGTTGTGATCAAGTTTCCCTAGTGTAATCAAGTCCCCCAATAGTACGCTAAGACTACGTACCATTAGGATAGACCCGCATGGGCCACCACTAAAAATATGTCACGACACGCTCCCGAATAATCGGACACGAGTCGGACACGCCCAGCCTTCGTCGTTAGACACGACGAAGTAAGCTGTACCAAGCTAGGGAAAACTAACCAGATAAACATGAAAGTAAATAATCACAGCATCTAAAACGTATCCCAGAATGATCACCATAATCCACAATTCTATGTATATAAATGTACTAGTCATCAAGAGTGAAATGTACTATGAATTCTAAATCAATATCTAAAAGCAAGGCTAACAGTCTAAACCTGAAACCTCAAGCTAAGTCATGACCATCCTGCTCAGCTAAGATCCCGGGCTCTGGCCCATACGGTGGAATGATATCCTGCAAGTATACCTGCAACTTATCCAGTCAGAAGCGGAGCAAAGTACAGTTCTAGGTAATGAACAAGACATCATGATATGAAAGTACAAGGGAACATGGTATGTAAAGTACAAGAAGAACATAGTGTGTAAAGTACATAAAAGAGCATGGTATGTAAGCACAGGAAAGAACATGAAATGTAAGAACATGAAAGAACATGGTATCTCAGGAATCACAAGAACTAAGTACATGATATATCTCCTGAATGTGTGTACAATATTTGAAATATAACTAAGTATGTGACCGGCTAGGGGTAAGCACATGAATGGTACGACTTAGGACCCGCGTGCACGATGCGGGATCTAAGCTAAACACACCTGAGTTGTTTCTTGGGTTTGGTCACATAAATAGTATATTTTCCAACCCCAGGTATAAGTAATAAGAACAAGGAACATGAGCACCAGAAAATACATGTCGTGTTGCAGTGTGTCAATCAAGAAAGCACAGGATATAATGAAATGCACAAGACCATAGAATGTACTTGCCTTTGCTCCGGGGAAAGTACGGGTAATGAAGCTGATCTGTGTATCCACCTGATTTAATAGGTACAAGTTTGTTAGGATTATTTCTAACATTGCTAGTTTAACACCCCTTTTAACTAGTTAATCATTTCTCTAGTTTAATTGTTAATTATGAGTTTAGCAGACCTGGTATGGTTCCTAAGATAGAAATATTAACTATCAGCTTACCTTTCAATATAAGCTCTTAAAATACTTATTATTATCACAGATAATTCCATGAACAATATTAATAGAAAACCTTATACAGGACAATTGGAAAAATTAACCAATCTTAATATTACACATAGAGTTATTCTATAAGCTAACTCTAGACAATGCAATTTCCATTATCCTACTATAATTGCAATTCAGCTCAAACATTCACTAATTGAATTCAACTCCATATAGCCCAGCTTCTTCAAAGGACTTTAAAGTCAGCCCATCTATATTGGTTAGCCCAAAGTTTCCTTCATCTAACCAATCTTCAATTTGAAGCCCAAACAGAAAGTTCACTTGCCTTCCTGCTAAGTACACACAGCAGTACAACTAACCACATGTTGAATTTAAAGGCCATTAACACATACTCAACTAACCTCCCATGTTACTAACTTTCTCCAAATTTATAGCTCTGGAATAGAAGCACAGCAAATAGGAGAAAGGATCAAATCATATCCAAGAATTGCATATTTAAACTATAACTAAAAAAAAATTACAATAACCTGAGAAGAAATCGAAGAACGATTATACAACAAATTGAGAATCAAATAAGGAAAATATTCACTGCTTCCATCCAGAGTGTATTATACAAAATAAATAAAAGAAAAGAGGTAGGCAATCCTCAGTAAAATATTCAACAGAGATCACAACAGTTCAAATGAAAGCAGCCATCAGTTCAAATGGTCGAGTTGACCTGTAATTCTCTCGGGTTCAAATGAAAGCAGCCATCAGTTCACAACAGTTCAAATGAAAGCAGCCATCAGTTCAAACAGTTCAAATGAAAGCAGCCATCAGCTCAAATGGTCGAGTTCAGACGAAAACGCCCTTCGGATGGGCGTTTTCCATATTTTATATATTTTTTAAGGGGGGCACGGCACCCGAGAGAATTACAGGTCAGCCGAGAGAATTACAGGTCAGCCGAAAACGCCCTTCGGATGGGCGTTTTCCTTATTTAAAACTTTTTTTTTCTTAAAAGTAGTCTGGCCAAGTCTGAAAACTATGAAGGGGATCGTGTAAAAACATGAAAAATCTCCTTATGCGTCTCAGATCCCTACAGATAAAACTATCTGAGACGCATAGACTCAGTCTGCCGCATGAAGCATGCGGCATGAGTCTTCTGCGTCTTGAGTGTCCCAGGCCGCATGAAAAGACCGCGGTCAAAATGGACTGACAGCAGAATAAGGTTCATCATTAACTTTTTTTCTGCCTCGTCTCCCAAGTCGACGTCTGCCGACGTCTATCCCCATTATCTTAAAAAATGGACTGACATCAAGACAACACCGACTGCAGCGCTTCCACCAATTGAGCCGTGACACGTGGACAAGCAGACAAAATAAGCACTTTATGCGTCTCCTCCCCTTTTGGCATAGATAGGCCGGTGCATACTGCGACCCACCTACGCGGCAACAAAAACCTCTGGCCCATGCGCCTCATACAGAACTTCGCTCATGCGGCACAAACATTCAAGACTCGCAGGCCCCGGCTTCAGCATGTCTTCGCCCTTCGGCACAAATACCTCTGGCCCATGCGCCTCTTGCCCATGTGGCACCAACATTCAAGACTCGAAGGCCCCGGCTTCAGCATGTCTTCGCCCTTGCGGTACAAACACTTCAGGCTCGTGCGTTCCACGTTGCCCCATGCCCATGCGACACCAACATTCAAGATCGTGGGCTCAAACTTCCATGTATCCTTCGTCCATGCAGCACAAAATACTTCAGGCCCGCGCGACAAAAATACTCCGGGCTCGTGCATTCCACGTGACCCCAGGCCCAGCGCCTCTTGCCCATGCGGCACCAACAATCAAAGACTCGTAGGCTCCGACTTCTACGTGTCTTCGCCCATGCGGCACAAACATTCAAGCACATGCTTCCCATACTCCATTTCAACTATGCGAGTTTAGCCCGTGCGCCTCAACCTCCTCAGCATGCCTTGCGTCTCCGACCCATGCGTCTCGGATTCCATGCGGCTCACGAACAACAAAATCACTCCGGATGGAACAAATGGGATCTCCTCTCAGCCAAATGCAGGCCACGTGTCACAAACGACCAAGTCAAGCTAAGAAGCTAAAACAACCTGGGATATCACCAACGGATAAAATCTCAACAAAAATGCCACGCGACATCATCTCTGTAACACTTAGCCACAAGACGCCAACAGAAGTGTTACTACTCAAATCTTTAACGTCCCTACAATCCAGGGCGCATAACGGTCCCCGAGCGGCTATAAAAGGCGGGGATCATCCCACGTAAAAGAGGACAAAAAAACACACACATAGGAGAAAACAGACTGATTTTCTTCAAAAATACATAGGCGGGCAAGCATCTCAAAATCTTTCTAAGGGCAAGAGACTTCACTTCCCTGAGTCAGAGCCGAAGAACGACTGCGTCTAGATCGTCTACGGAGTAAACAGAGTTTCTACACTCTTACCCTCTATCTTCACTACCCGGAACTTATAAATTTTTACTTAGGTCGTCCGAAAGGACACTTGTATTCTAAAGTTTGTCAATCAAATACAAGTTCACCCAAAATCCTTGTGTCTTGATTTTAATGGCAAACAAATTACAATCAGAATATTTTGTTAGAAAATTTTTTGTTCAATCAAATTCAAATTCAAATTAAACTCTATATTTTGTTCAATTCAAATTTTAAAATCAATTCATATTTTTTGTCAGAGAAAATTTCCCAAATTTTTTAATTAAATTTTTAATAAAGTAATTAAATTTTTCATTAATTCGTTCATTTTTTTTAAAAAATAAAGATTAATTTAATTATTGATTTAATGATTTAAATCCAATTAGACATTCTTTTTTGTGTGCCTAATACTTTTATGTGGCATAAATTTATTTGGTAACAAAAAATATATAGTGACAAGACTATAGTTTCTAACTTGTGACTGATACTCTTATGTGACATTATTACAATTTGTAACAAAAAAGAAACTTTCAGAGACAAGTATTGTCATTTGTCACCCAAAACTTATCCTTGACATGAGTCAAAAATTTAATTTCATTTAGTGACAACATGGAATGACAACCAATAAAAACATAGTCATTCAGTGACAACAAATATTAATTGTCACAGACAATTGCTTGAGTGACAACAGAAATTACTTGTCACGGAAACATCTTTTTCAGTGACAACAAATATTACTTGTAACTGAAACATCATTTTCTGTGACAAGATTCATACTTGTCACAAATTGCTTGTCCCAAAAACCAGAATTTCTTGTAGTGATGTTTCCTTTGGCTCTTCAGGTCTTTGCCTCAATATCTGAAGATTGTCCCCTACAAGCCAACAAAAATGGATACATGGTTGAATATGATTATATTACACTACAATTCAACAAAGAATGGTGAAGCAATTTAAGATCACCAGGCTTCTTTCTTGCTAATTTGTGAGCAACTGAAAAATGGATTTAACGAATAATACGTCAGATCACTTAGTTTACAACCATGATTTATATACTAAAATTGTAATTCAATAACATTTATACATTTCACTTAGATATAGAGTGAAGTGCTCCTGAAGGATATTTTAGCTTCCTCTACATGCAAGGCATTCAAATTGACATTGATTCCAACAAGCATTTACAAACTCGTACCTAGTACAGCAAGTTGCTTTCTTCTGGAAAGTCATGCTTCTGAATGATATTAAATTCAAGTACATGGATGATGGAACAGATAGAAAAGATAATCAGATAACTGATATCTACAGCACAAGGGTACAAGTGACTGTCTAGAGAACAGAAATTGTGTATTTTCAATTAGGTAATACGGGCACACAAATTTGTCATAATCCAAACTGATCAAAGTTAAGCTCCTGCAATGTTAAGTACATATATACAATAGTGTACTACATATTCAAATCAAGATATGATTATGCCACATTGTCTATTGCATAGCATTGCACTGTAACATATATTATTCCATATAGAATTAGATACAAATTTAACTTAACTACTGTATAACGTAGGCCTATAAATACATAATCAGGAGAATAACTGCAACATAACTCAGACATATAGATGGAAAATGAGGTGAATACGGTGACAATGCGATATGACAATAAACCAGTGTTAAAGATATCAGCTGATATCTAGATTTGATGATTTGACACCTAAACTGACATATATTGGCCAAATATATTGAGAGGAAAAACCGTCGATATATCGAACAATATGATATTGGTTGATATCTCCAGATATATGAAAATAGTGGATGTTAGACTTAGAGGTGAATTAGTGTTTCGGAGTCGTGTTAGAAGGTTTTCATATTGCTACGGTAATATCAGTATTACTAGTCTTTTATTCGTACTTGTAATTTTGTAATTTTTAGTATGTTATCATGATATGATGTTAGATGTCTTTTTGTTAGATAGTTACTTTGTTTTAGCCTTTGATGACAACGAAAACACTTAAACCATCTAGATGTTTGAATTTGATAGGACATTTTATATAGATAATATAATATATTTCTTGATATCGGATATTTCAATATATTTTTGATATTTAACTTCAGATAACTCAAAACCCAAATGGATATGAATAGGATATCCGATATCTCGAACACGAAAGTAAACTACCATTTTATATATATATATAATTGCCTTATATACTAATTTATAATGCATGATTGAGAACCTTCAAAGACATTCCAATAATTTATGATGCATCACTTGAATTCTCATTGAAGATTAACCAATAAACATGTATATTGCATAATAACTCATAGGCTAAGCTGCATCAACACAAATAAAGACAAGATAGTACGATACAGATACGATAGCTAAGAAATTGTACCAGTTTTGGCATATCCAAGTGTACTTCGGAGTATATGTCATATTTAATACGAATCATACACCATTGTTTGAACTGTCCACGCTTCCCGTCATACCTCCCATAACGTATGCACAAAATCTACAAACAATAATTTCACACTAAAACCATATTGTTTGGACTCGTTATAATCTAGAGAACTCAAACGGTGCTCCTTGTTTTCATGAGATCAAACTGCATAAACAAATACAAGTCCACAAACTGGCACCAACATAAAGGGTTGACATCAGTCACAAAACTTTGCCAATTCTTTTACAAGCAAACGCATTCTGATGAGAGAAGGGTCGGTGAACACAAAATGGTTATAAAGGTGCCTCATTTATAGCCCTACATTATTTCGAACTAAAATGTCTTAACAAAAAATAAATTAGCATAAGAAATACCGACCCTCGACGAGTATTCCCATGACAAGGCCCTCAGTGTCGGTGTTTGGGGCACTTGAGCTCCGCACCTCGAGCTCCCCATCCTGAGCGACTTAACCGCCCTCGCCGACCACCTGACCACCCAAAAAAACCTATCATTAGAAGAAAAAGAGAAGGAAAAACCCATATAATCGACAAAAATAAATAGAAAAAATCTGCATCACCTGATTATTTTGTCAGCGGCGACCTCAGCCCTGTCTGAGTTTCTGCAGGAAAAACAAAAGAATAAATGAGAACACGTAATGGTGTGAAGAGAGGAAAACATGAATTTTACGAGGTGGAGAGCATGGAGAGGACGTCGGTGGCAGTGACGGTGGAGGAGCAGGAGCGAAAGCGGGGGATCGACCGTTGGTAGGTGGAGAGGTCATGCGTGGGGATTCTGATACATTCCTATGTTTCAAGATCATAACTTGGCCGCGTGTAGGGGAAATAAAGTATTTTCTCTCTCCAAATCTTGAATCTCTTGAGCTTTAGAAACCCTAGCAATGGTAGAATCCACTAGATCAACTGGAAATCCGGCTGCTGCAGGAAGGGGACACATCATATTCCGAGGAAGGAGGAGGATTTGAGAGGGAAGCAGAGTTTGGAAGTGGAGGAAGTCTTTTATTTTGAGGAAGCAGCGATGGATGTTGAGATTGGGGAGGAGGAGGAAGTCATTAATTGCATGCCCATTGAATCTAGCCGGGTTCGTGATAGGTAGAAAAGGGACTAGGGTTTGCTAATCTGCGAGCCTAAATTGGTGGAAAGGTTTTAGGAGGGAAAATTTTGGTGTTAAGAGGGAAATAAATTTTTGTGTGTTAAGACATCTAAAACAACTGTTATATATAGGGACCTGACGTTTCCATATATAAACGCTTGTTTTAGGAGGGCACAGTTTTGGTGCTAAGACATCTATTCCCAACGTTTGTTTTAAAGCGTCGGTAAATTTTTTTACTAAGACGACATTTACAATAAAATCGAAGAAAAAACGTCGAAAAACCCCATTTTTGTAGTGAGAAATCGACGTTAATACAAATAAGTCATAAATTTTTGAGGTTTCATCTCAACGTCGACTAATTTGTCGACGTTTATTTTATAATGTTGACATATCATGTCGATACCGACGCAACCATAAATGTCGAAAAATAAGCGTAAGTAATGATCAACGTTTACAAACAAACGTCGAATTTTATCAACATTTACAACAAAACATCGACATTTCACAGCTAAGCCGACGGTTATATAACCGTCGTATAAATAATCGTTGGAAAAGCCATATTTTCTTGTAATTGGAAAGAAATAAGCAATCTGCAAGTTGATAATATACCTGGAGTCCATATGATTTACACCAGCTTCTCTAATACATTCTTATTCTAACATTGCTGCTTGTAAGGCCAACTGCAGTTTAAATATGATTCGTCTATCAGGGAGACACCATTATCATCCTCACAGGAAAAAGACAACCCTTTTGATTAAAGATATTTCCATATTTATTGTCCAGAACCTGGTATTTTGTAATTCTTATCCCTTTTGTACGCCACTATAATATTAAAACTTGGAAAATACTTGCGTGTTGTTTACCTCATTTGCACAATCTGTCTGTGAGAATTAATTTTCCTCAAGTGCTGAACTTTCTCTGCTACTTACAGGTTCTTGCCAATTTCTACCATCTGTGCTAGGCCCTTCTCCTGCTCTTTAGAAATGCATTTTTTATTTTCAAACTCCTGAGATGAGATTGCCTGGAGTAGTATAACAGTAATTCCCATTCCCACCTGTGTTTTATATGACTCCTTATCTTGTAGAGATGTTTATCTTCCATTGTATGTATAACCTTTCTTTATGCCATCCTCAATGTCAAACAAGAAGGAATCTTTGGTTTAATGCCTGCATTCTCTTGATCTATGGCTTCCTTTGGAAGAACGACAACATGAGAGTGAATTGTTATGGCAAGGGCTGCACTAGAGAAGGAATTGATTCTTAATTCAATACTGAATTTTGCTTCCCTGATATATTCTGTTCCACTGAAATTGTAACCCAACCCTTTTCCCTCAGCTTCACAAGATGAGAAGTCTGAGTTTCAACTTGGAGAATATTGCCCAATGGCCCTTCCTATTGTTCACTGCCTCTGCCTGTAATATTATTTATATTAAGATCACTCTCACCTGAGTTTACTAAAGAATCTTCAAGCCTTCTCTACCCTTGTTTCCTTTCTCAAAACTCGTGAAACCAAAGTTTGTGCCTTCTTTTCCATTAAGTTATTTGACAACATAGGTTGATTTTTTTTTTTTTTGCCCTCTCTTGTTGTTGAATTGGAACACAATAGGACATTGCAGCTTGTCAAAAAACCATGATATAAAATTTGAAGGGTTTGAGACCAATTTGTTGCGCAACCTGTATCATATTGCTGATTTTGCTACAAAAACTCCCTCTCTATGCTGATTTCATCCATTCCCTACGATTCTTGAGGATTAAAGCTCAAGTCTTCCCAAATCGAGAATAGTCGGACAGAAAGAAAGAATCGGGTTTTAAGAAACCATGGATTGAGGATAAGGGTTTTGGAAACCCATGGATTGAGGATTAGGGTTTTGGAGACCTTTGGTGTGAGTGATTCAAAATTAAGGTGGATTTCTGCAGAAAAACTTAATTAATTGCTTTCACCAAGAGCGGGAGGTTACATATATATGATTCCTTTATTTTCTTTTCCATGTGGGACTAAATCTCCATAACTCAACACTCCCCCTCAAGATGGACGATAGATATCAATCATCCCCCATTTAGTTACAAAAGATATCAAACTCTCTAGGACCTAAACCTTTAGTTAAACAATCAACTAACTGTTCCGCTGAGTTTATATGGCTTAAAGTCAAATTTCTCTATTCAGCTTCTTCCTGATGAAGAATCGATCAATCTCCATATGTTTGGTGCGATCATGCTGAACTGGATTGTTTGCAATACTAATGGTCGATTTGTTGTCACACCAAAGTTGCATAGAGTCTCCTCTAAACAAACGCATCTCAGTCAATAAGCTCTTTACCCATATAATCTCGCACATGCTAACTGCCATAGCCCTGTACTCGGTTGTAGACCTAGCCACTAAATCTTGTATTTTGCAGCGCCATGATACAAGATTACCTCCAACAAAAATGTAGTAACCTGTAGTGGATCGGCGATCGTCCATACATCCTGCCCAATCGACATCACAGTTGCCTTCAACTCTCAAATGTCTAAAGCTTTTTAACCATGACCTTTCCTGGACTTCCTTTAATATATCTGAGAATTCTGCGAACTGCCTCCATATGCGATTCCCTAGGATCATGCATATATCTAGTCACCACACTCACGACGTGAGTAATATCAGGTATCATATGGCATAGATATATAAGCCAACCATATAATTATTGATATTGCTTCTTCCTTACCTGTTACGACCCGTTCCTGAATAATCGGATACGAGTCGGACACTCCCAGCCTACGTTGGGAAGCAACGTAGTAAGCTGTCTAGACCTCAATAAATTTTCACAAGCAGTTTATATATATCATCAATTTAATTCACAACACAGCATCTAATACGACCTATCTAAAAAGCAAAACCAACTGCTATAGCATATACATAATGTGCAATGTAGGGCTGAGCATTTAACGGTTTAAAACCAAAAACTGACCCGAACCGAACCGAACCGAAAGACCCATTCGGTTTGGTTTTTTTCCCAGTATCGGTTGGAGTTCGGTTCCACCCTACAGAAGAATTCGGTTTTCGGTTCGGGTTTCGGGTCTAGCATTCGGCACCCGAACTGAAAACCGAAATAGAAAATTACCAAAAGTCCCAAACGGGATATATAATATCCCAACGATCCATTGTTGCCCTAGTTGGTATTACCTTTTAAACGTTTCACTAAAAGTCTCAAACGGAAATACCAACTAGGGCAACGATGTTGATATATAATATGTAAAAAGGTATACTCAATCTACTGCTAATAGCATAGTACAACACGAAGGAGTATTAAGATACAAGAGTGACGCATTAGAAGACCAACTGGGCCATATTCAGTTCAACGGTCAACACGAACATGAATCTCCTTAACCAGTGAACAAGACAGCAACACTAAATAGTGGACATGGAGATTATGATATATCTCAAGGGGCCTTAATTATTCTAAGAACACTTGCACTAACAGGTTTGAGAGAAACTATATTATAGAATATGATGGATAAATGTTCATAGTTGATAAACACTAATGTTTCTTACATGCAAAGTAAAATTAAACTTCTCCCAGGGGAGAGAGAGAAAAAAAAAGAAAAAAACTGGAATATATAAACTAAGGTATCACTTATGTCTTCCTAGATCCAGTTCCCGAAACTTTCCTCCCAATTTCTTCTTTCTTCATCTTGCAGCAAAGAGGCTCCTTCACCTGTACATTGGAAAAAAAATGTAAGTAACTTTTAACTTTAGAAAAAAAAAAAACGATCAAATAGAAATTTACTGGTACCGAGGATAGTTCAGCACAACGAATTGCAGTTCAGATTCTGCATATCCATCAAATGAGCCGAGTTCCGCGTAAGGTTCTACGTCCAGCGTTCTAAATGGCGCCCGCCTAGGGCGCCTAGGCGGTCCCTCTCCGCACCGCTTTTCTGTAGGCGGTGGAGTAGGCGGTCA
This sequence comes from Iris pallida, assembly GCA_029216955.1. Lineage (NCBI taxonomy): Eukaryota > Viridiplantae > Streptophyta > Magnoliopsida > Asparagales > Iridaceae > Iris > Iris pallida. The sequence goes on along the minus strand of JANAVB010029816.1, from coordinate 29,377 downwards.
ACGGAGGTTGGCGGCATAGGCGGAGGTCATGCAGCGTAGGCGGACGCCTAGGCGGAGAAATATTTTACAAAATATTTTGGCCAAAAAGGTTTTTAAAACATTATGGGCCTATGGTTCACTTTTACAAAACTAAAACTTTATAAATCTTCGTTCTACAACTTAGTTATGCATGGAACAGTCTTAAAATATGCATATTATGCAAAAAACAGTGGTAAAATAGTAAAAATGTTCCAAATGTATCGACCGCCTAGGCACCGCCTAGGCGGCCTAGGCGGTAGGCGGACTCTCTCCGTCGCGCACCCGCCTACCGCCATTTATAACATTGTCTACGTCAAGTCCGCGGGTATAACCCCATATGTCGAGTCTTTGTCCTTCCTGGAGGTCAAACACCTCAGCAAGCTCAGGCCAATTGTTAAAGCTAAGGTTGTAGTCGGAGTCAACCTTCATGTACGTCTTTATTTCCTTGGGTGGCCAACCGCTCACAGTACACCTACATCCAGGGCTTTGAAGGCTGGGGTCTCGTAACAGTGTTGGAAGGTGCTCGAAGAAACTGCGGACTGTATGACCATAATAGCGATCATCAGCTTTAATCTCGACCCAAACTATATGGGAGGTCACCACTGTCGTGGAAAACAAAAGAGCCGGGGCACTAGCCGAGGCCGCAGCTGCCATAGGGAACGTAGCATAAGGAAACACTCTCATTGCTCTCGGTAAGAACTCAAATGAACGTAGTGTACATAGTAGTACTATAGTAATATATCATGAATCAGTCTCTCTTTCTCCCTTCCGAATTCACACATTCTGTGAAACCCGAAGCTGAGAATGGTGTGAAGAAATGTTCACTGAAAATGTGTGAAGCTTGGAATGTATGTTTGGAGGGTGTGTACATATATATCATGAATCAGTCCGACCAATTTACACGCCCTCCAAACATACATTCCAAGCTTCACACATTTTCAGGTAACATTTCTTCACACCATTCTTAGCTTCGGGCTTCACAGAATGTGTGAATTCGGAAGGGAGAAAGAGAGACTGATTCATGATATATTACTATAGTACTACTATGTACACTACGTTCATTTGAGTTCTTACCGAGAGCAATGAGAGTGTTTCCTGGATGGTTTTCATTGCATGCAGAGATGAAGGAAACGTTTTCTTTGCTATTGGATAGTAGAGATGGTTTATTTTTTAAGTTTCGAGGACGAAACTTTTTGTTAGTATGTTAATGTATAGTACCATATTCCATTGCAGAGTGGAACGTGGTCTAGCGGTCAGAATGACCGAGTCAAAAATTCGTATGGGAAAACTTTGCCGGTATGGACTGACCGGGACAAATGAACGAAGAACCCTTCCTCGTCATGGAATAGAATCCTTCGAAGTTGCACCCAAGATGCAATGCATTGTGTCTTACGGAGTGAACTCTATATGAGGGTCTAAGACTCAAGACCAGTGCGTTGTCAATTTTTTATGTAATTTTGCTATTGGTTTTTATGATGCTTTTCATGAATGTTTTTGCTGGATGGTTTTCATTGCATGCTTTCACTTTCTCGCATTTATATCGAATTTCTGAGAAAATAGAACAAGAGTTTTGAAGCATTGTTTGTGCAAACATAGGTAAGCAGGTGAGCGAAGCCTAAGTCCTGGAAAAAACTTCTTTTATCAGTAAATTCGTAAACAAGTGAGTGACTTTGAACCTTCAATAAATTATTGGAATATTCATGCCTAATAAAGGATCAATGATACCTAGCAAAGAACTCGAAAAGATAAGCAAGGTTGTAAAAATCGCTAGTCGACCGCTAGTCGGTTCGTGGGGACTACGGATTAATCGGGTTAGTCGGGGACTAGTCGGTTCGCGGGGACTACGGATTAAATGTCATTCATTCCTTTCTTATTATAGCAGCAGCAAGTAGCTGTAGCAGCAAGCCTAAAAAAAAGGAGGCAGACGGCAGTAACAGAACGTTTAAGACTGCAGCAAGCAACAAGACAAAAAAAAGCAAAAAAAAGAAAAGAAGAGCAGCAACAAAAAGGAGGCAGACAGCAGTAGCAGCAGCAAGTAGCATTAGCAGCAGCAAGACACATCACGTTTGAGACTGCTAAAAAAATGCAAAAAAAAGCAAAAAGGGGGGGAGGGAGGGACAGCAGTAGCAGCAGCAAGAAAAAGAAGAAAAAAAAAGAGGAAGGAGAAGAGCAGTAGTCGACGGGATCAGGCGCAGGTGAGTCCAATTTTTTTCTTCTTTCTTCTTCCTCCACACTTTTGATTTTACCTTCCAGAATTTTTTTTAAAGAGCAGTAGTCGGCCGACTAGGCGCCGCCTGGCCGCCTAGTCGGCCGACTACCCCCGGCTAGGCCCTCCGCCGATTCCCCCCCCACCCCCGGATTAGCCAGGTAGTCGAGTCGCCGTCGGCCAACTAGAGACTAGGCGGCCGACTAGGCGGCCGACTAGTCGGCCGACTAGCCGATTTCTGCAACACTGAAGATAAGTAAGATAATGAGCACAATTGTATGAACTGGCATAGTTATCAAAAGATGGTGGTACCAAGTCCCGGGATCGGGCGGTAAGTATGGCGAGATACGGCTCACGCGAGAAATAAGAATTGTGGCATAAATCATCAAATTATCCTATGCATTTATATTATGTCCTTCTATTAGTAGAGTTTATTATATGCATGTTCATTGGACAACTTGTTCACAAAGAAAAATTCCTCAAACAGCAATCCGGGATCCACAGACCCGTTTGCCCTAGGAAAATCAGAGTATGTGAGATGTAGCACAGTGATTCGAAAACCTCCAAGTAGGCTAGATACCCGGAGGGGAGCCGTCTAATCAGCTCAAACTTCGAGTTTACATGTAGTCAGTGACCTTCAAATCGTGTTTGCCTTACGGCCATAATCAGACGCAACTACGCGGTAGTACCCAATTTCCTTATGACCGTGCTACAAATCCTTTGTGTCGTGCCTCGCAACTATGTACGACTCAACCATATCGCCGCCTCGCGGCCCTTTCTACTTTGATCACCAACTGACCCATTCAAGACTTGTGAATCTTTGTGTCACTCAAACAACTTTGCCTTGCAGCGGTTTCCTGACTTAAACTCAAACAGCTCAACCATAACCATGCAACTTATATGCCGACAACATAAGACTCGACGCCACATCTCGTGCCGAAGCACGACGCCTACGTTGCAGTAAAATCTTAGGCCTAACATTTTGTGTTCCAACTGTACACACATTCAACTCAATTTCCTTGATATATTACACTCAATACTCGACTCAATCCAAAGGCATACACGCAGATCACCGTCCATGCCGACTCATCTATATTAACTAGTCACTAGGGCCCAGCCCTATAATGGACTCCTTTTGAGCTTTTGATTAGACGGACACTCCTTGTCAGCGCGAGTAGCTCGCTCCGCTGCAAGTCCCCGCCTAACCCGTGCGGTCATCCAGCACAGCTACGAATGTCTCCATCGCAACGGTTCCCCTTGGCCACCCGGGTCGCCGTTGGAGAAACAGATTTATTTTACCTTGTACAAGTTGTCCAATGACCATGTAAGACTCGACTCAAACTGACGTCTCACACAGTCAAAGCTACTTCTAGTGTTACCATCTCTTTCAGGGCTAAGTTCAACACATCTCACATCTGAGATCTTGCCTCGACGACCCGTAGTCGCGAGCATTCTTCTTTCTTACCTCAACGACCCAGTCGTGAGCATTCTTTCTTTCTTTCTTGCCCTATCATTTCACTCACTCAAGAACAACAATCGAAATACTTTCCAAACTCAATGACTCAACCGTGGTCCGTGCCATAAAATACTAAGTCCGTGCATCGTGCCTCAAACCGACTTCTCATCTACGCGACGCTATCGCCCAAGTCATACTTTATATGACGGGCCTTGGGATCATGGGACTATTTAACCTGACAACCGCAGAATGAGCGGGACAACACTTGGAACGACTTAGGTCGACCGGCATAACTTTGCCTAACTTACTCAAGCCTACAACTTAACGAGCAAAGGCCGCGTCAAGCCTTGCCTCGATAGAGCGTGACGTGCACGCGTTCAACTTTGAACGACCAAGTCATTTGGGTGCCTAGACTTATGGCATAAGCTGTGCAACGCAACTTAACTCATGGGACAAGCCAAGACTATGCCAACCCTCGGACGACAGGACCGTGCATGCTTTATGAAGCATTCATGCGGACGACGCCTATGACTTAGGCTATGTTCATAACTTCGCCGACTCAACCAACTTTCCTTCTCCCAAGCCACGGGACGAAGGATCGAGTGTCATTTTCAAAGCACGTCGTACACCAACTCTAAGCCGACCGTTGGACCTTTCCATATTCTAACTCAATTCGACCTGTCGGGATTATTCCCTTTAGCTATGTGGATTCACTGAAACTACCCCACCTGAGCGAGCGGTCGCCTCGACCGAGCGATGTCTTCCAGCAGGCGTTGCAAGGCTAAGGCCGAACGCCGTTGGCGTTTCGATTCCTCCGATTGACTGAGCGGGACGGGGCACTACATCATACACCACTCAGAAAAAGTTTCGTCCTCGAAACTAACTGAGTACACTTATCGACTTGTCACTTTACTCAACATTCAAGAACTCTCGCACACAATTCTCCTATGCCTTACTCAATTCCGAGCCACGCTCGTGCTACCCTCAATCCTTTCTTCAAAACTTACGATCTCAAAATCCTCGATACTTCCTCGTTCCTCAAACCTTTTTTTTTGAGTTCAACGTATCACTTAGTATGGATCGTGCACATATCTTAGGCGTCCCCAAAATACATGCATTTCAACCAAGCCTCGTGATAGCGAATCCCGCCATCACCACTCGAGTCGGATTGTGCACGCATTCAAGCGTCCTTGATATACATGCATGTCAACCGAGCCTCATGAGTGGTGCCTTCACCATTCCTATCGCTCCGCACCGGAACGTCTGCCTAACTGCTAGGCTATGTCTTTCCGTCAGTATTGGAATCATAGTTCCCAAACAACGATATCAACACTGACCCCATCCTAAGGTCAAACCAAGTTGATAGTACGGGGTTTTCTACCCAAGCTCGCATCACTCCGATTTCTAAACATCGAGCATAGATTACCTATGCACATCCCAACATTTGTCGCACGGGGTCCGAGTCGTTCAGCAAAGCCATCCTACGATAACTCATGTTCAACCAATCCTCGACATGAACATATCGCTCGTTTATCAAGCCGTTTCACATAGTCTATCTCTTCGCACACGTTCGACATAATCCACCAATCAATCCTTCTCAAGTTAAGCACGCTACGACACAATTCACCGCTAAATCATGATTCACATTCAATACTCCCTAAGTCATTTATCCCAATTCACGAAATCGATCACAAGGTCGTCCGACTTAACAATGCGTTGCGCCCCGATCTCACGCGAGTCAAATTATCCACGGTGCGCACGAATCACCATGCACGCTCCCGCGAGATAATCATTCTCATCGGGACGTAACTCTTGTTTTGTGTCCAGACCAATTCATTCTCGATGCGCGGATTGGACCTACTCAATCCTCAAGTTTCACTCATTCGCCAATCATAAGTCCTACAATCCTCGAGTCCACCTTCGCATCAAGCCAACAAGTCGAGACAATCAACGTTGCTGCGTCCTGATTTTCTCAGTTCGATGATTCCCGCGACATGAATCACCATGTCAGCGCTCACGCGAAACGATCGCCCCAAACCCGACGCAACGCATGGGCGAGGCTAGAGTTGCGCTCGCGCAAGACAAGATCGTCGACGTTGTGGTTTTCTGCGTAACCATCAAGACAATCATTTTCATCCAACATTCATCTCGGTCAAAATCCTAAGTATTGCATCCAACCGAACAATAACACTTGCACGATCGTCATTTGCCGAGTCAGAGTACCCCCGAGTTATCGCATATCATCTTTGATACGCCTCAATACCATCGACGATATACGTAACTTGACGATTTTCGTTTGCAACGAATTCTGAGTCGTGCGAATGATGCTATCGTCCGACTGGATAATCTCCTCGACATTCAATTCAAGTTTGATCATTATCCCACGAATCATTCACAACATCAATTTCCTTAATCAATCGATCGACATCCCTGAGACTATCGCATACACCACTCAGGGATGAAGTCATTCAACAAATCCTCAACTTATCATTCGAATCAAAATCCACTTCTTCAAATCTCGTTCGAACCATTCCTCGAATTCCAAGCACGCTCATCTATATCGCATCAACGTTATCGTCGCTCGATAGTACCCCTATCGATAGTCATCTCACTTTACTCAATCGAGTTCAACTCATTTTTGTCCGACACAATTCAATTCCCGCACTCGACTTTTCTAAGGTCGACGCAACTTTGGTGTATATGCCCAGCCAGACTTAGCCAACTGTGCTTACGCGAACCATATTTTTGTTTTGTTGTCAAAAATTGTTCTCCTATGTTTTGCAAAATAGATAGACTTATTGTATGGACATCTCGTGGGACAATTGAGACAGAGCGCACCAACGACATCAACTTTGCGGATACAATTTCAAAGTTTGCGGAAACAACGAGTTAAAGAATTCAATCGATAGTCCAAGGACGTAAAGCCGTGCTCTGATACCATTATGTCACGCCCCGCTTCCGTAGGAGCGATCGTCCTCGCTAAGGCGTGATGCCGCACGAGCCTAGATTGCGCTCGTGCAAGGCGGGTTCCATAACGGCCGATTTCAACGGCTGCGACGGGGTCGCCGCACAGAAGTCCCAAGCAGAGACATTGAATACTAGCAGTAGGATTAACAAAATATCCAGTCTAGGACTCATCTCCAAATGTGGGGGTAAGGTAGAGAAGTGTGAAGTATGTGCTTAGACGAAGATCACAAGAAAATTCTTTCACCGAGTCAATAGAAGCACAGATCTTCTGGTGTTGGTACACTCCGATATCTATAACTTCAAACAATTCTCTACAAAGGCCGGGATGAAGTATTTTATTACTTTTATCGATAACTTCTCAAAGTAGTCCAAGATGAAGTTGTTGCTGAGGAGACAACAGTTGAACCAGAACTCGCTGAGCCGTCGCCCAAGCGAGCGAGGAGGCCAAAGAATTTCATAGATGACTTCGTCACCTATCATGTGGAAGCAGATCCGCTTACCTATGATGAGGCGATGAAGACCAGAGATGTTGTTTTCTGGAAGGAGGCGATAGACAATAAAATTGACTCAATCACCTCCAATAACACTTGGGTGTTGGTTGATTTACCTGAAGGAGCAAAATCTATCGGATGCAAGTGGATCTTCAAGAATAAGATGAAAGCTGATGAAACCATTGACAAGTTCAAAGCCAGGCTTGTGGCCAAGGGGTTTTCTCAGAAGCAGAGGATCGACTACTTTGACACGTACGCTCCAGGAGCTCGGATGACAACTATCAGATTGTTAATTGCTCTTACAGCAATACACAAGCTGGTGATACATCAGATGGATGTGAAAACGGCATTCCTAAATAGCGAGCTGACCGAAGAGATCTACATGCAACAGCCAGAAGGGTTTGTCGTCAAAGGTCTTGAAGACAAAGTCTGCAAGTTGGTGAAATCTCTGTATGGTTTAAAGCAAGCTGAGAAATTTGATAAAGTAATAAGGCCAAATGGCTACAGAGTCGGTGAAACAGACAAGTGTGTCTATACGAAGTTTGCTGACGGAAGAGGAGTCATCGTTTGTCTATATGTGGACGACATGCTAATCCTAGGTACGGATATAAGCTGCGTCACTGAGACAAAGAAGTTTCTCTCGACGAAGTTCAGTATGAAGGACTTGGGGGATGCTGATGTTATCTTGGGACTCAAGATCGTCCAGACAGATTCTGGATTGGCGCTGTCACAATCTCATTACATTAAGAAGATGCTCACTCGATACGGATATCATGATCTTCCTATAATTGATACGTCGTATCGAGGTGACCAGAAGCTGGAGCCAAACTCAAAGGAAAGCGTCAGGCAGCTGGAGTACGCTAGCGTCATCGGGAGTTTGATGTACGCTACTACTGCCACTAGACCTGACATAGCTTTCGCCGTAGGAATGCTGAGTCGATTCGCAAGCAATCCAGTCGTTGAGCACTGGAAAGCTGTGAAGCGTGTTATGAGATATCTCAAGAAGACTCAAACATATGTACTGCACTACAGCGGAGATCCGTCAGTAGTGGAAGGCTTCAGTGATGCTAGCTGGTGTTCAGAGGTGGAAAACGAGAAATCCACAGGTGGGTTCATATTTGCCCTGGGTGCACTACGCCAAAACAGGCATTGTCGACAGACCAAAACCATCGTAAATTATGTTAAACGACAGTTTTGATCCGTCAGAGCATCCGTCGTTAATAGCGCGTCCCAAAATATTAACGACAGTTTTGGACTGTCGTTGTTTAGTTGAATAAAATGACAGCTTTTACCTATCAAATAAAAACGACGGACTAAAACTATCATATAATTTGTGAATTGGTCGGCCACAATTTTTTTCCTTTTCAACATTTAAGGTCTGTCATTTTTTTTGGAAACAGAATTCAGAAAAATCTCAATTTATCCATATCAAATCTATTTAAACATGTCCATCCTCTATATAAACCTGAAATACATATGAAAATGAAACTTCATATAAGCATCAATAATCATCAACAATAAAAGAAACTCAATCAAAATTGTATTAACTAATAAATGTGTCGAATTTACATATCAATATTCTACCAAAAAAATAAAAAGTAACTCCAACTTCGCTAGCTCACAATAGCTTAGTTATCACGATGAACAAAAAAAGAGAATGTTATTACTAGCTTACAATGTCAATTGCAGTAGGAAAAAAAAGAACTTGAAAACCTCACAAACTGAACTAAATATTTTGGCCATTTAATCATTTCCCAAACAGTAATGTCATGAAATTTTCTGTCTCTGTCGAACAATATCTCATTGCCGTCAAAAATTTAATCGACAATGATGTTATAATCTTCATCTTTTAGTGGTGCATCTGTATTTACACGTCCAATAGCAACGGCTTTCTTTCTAAAATTCTTGAAAAGACAAGTCTTTATGGACTCGGTAGGCTGATCGTGTCCCAATATACAAACATAAGAAATAAAGATACAAGTAAAGAGCAGTTCTTGTTTCTCCATAAGTATTCAAAAAAAAATTCTCTGAAGTTATTTTTCTAGAATGTAAGAATTGTATAAAGATTCATGGATTTATGGATAATGTTCTAACTTTGACACATGGCTATAATGCAAAGTTCTATCAGGAAGACCAACGACAAGGTGATAGAGGGCATTCAGTTCTTTCCTAAAGTCAGTGGTAAGGATCTTGATCACATCCTTTTCATCTTCATAAACAAAATGATCAGTCAACCTTGCAAAACATAGGCCTAGTTTATCATAAAGACTTCATCAGAAGTCGTACAGTCATATAATATGATATCATGTCAATGTTCTAAGAAGATAACCTTGTGTTCATTTGCAATAACTCACTAGCAGTCTATCATGCGTACACACACAGGAATGGGGTATGTGTATGTATCGTCAATCATGTCAGCAACAGTTCAACATAGGGGACCACATAGGTACATATTTGAAAATGTCAATATCATATCCGTATCGTGTCCGTATCCTGTAACGTAGATAATAGTTAAGCCTAGTAGTCATATGCTCATAGCAGAGCTAAAATAACAACATATCTTTTGGAACAGTACTCCCTTAGGAATACAGAAAATCACTTATTGTATACCAAGGATCTAGTGCGTTTTTTAGCAAAAGGGGTTTTATTGTTTATAAAGTTATTGGGTGTATTTTAGAACATTAGTAAACGGACAGGTTTCCACATGAACTTAATTTAGCATACTACTAACTGCTAATAAGGATATCATTCACCAAAGTCTAGGCATGGAAGAAGGCCACCTTTGAATACTTGGTGCTTCCTTAAGCTCATATTTATGTTTGGATACAAGATTATGGTGGCTTGATGGAAAGAATAAGAGGAAGGTCAAAACCAGGGCATGGTAATTTTCTGTCATTTGCTGGGATAACAGGGCTATCAATCTGCAGGATGGTGGAGTGCTAGATACTTCTAACTTCAACCTGGGGGTGGTGGAGTGCTAGACCACACTATCACAAATTTAGCATATTGAATCAATGAATACAAGAGTTAAATGTCAACAACTATGTTTTCTTTTTATCAATATCTAATACTATTAATGGTGGTGGAGGAAAAAAAATTCCGCATCATACAACCTGGGGGTGTGTTAGAGCTCACTAACACATTGAGGGGGATAGACAAGGAATCAAGATTTATTACTATTTCTGTTTTGGTGCATATTTTTCCTTTTGTACTAGGGCCCTGCTGCAGGTCCACTTCCTGGAGGTCCAGATGAGGGTGATACATATACATAGAGGACAACATATTCAACTTCTGATTGAGAAGCATCTTAACCCAATTGAAGCACAAAGAAACTAGAAACCAGCAAATAGGCTTTGATTATTGCTATAATTGTGCTTATGCAAATCTCTCTCGATAATTGTGAGTAGGCTGTTCGATTTAACCCATATATGCTACCCTTGTGTCATGTCCTGCATCGGAGATATTGTATAGATTTCTTTAAGAAATTTGAATATGATAGTTCGACCTGGAATATAACTAGGAGATAAATAAGGCCTAGCCACAAATCTATAAGGTTGGTTGGTCGGTGACTATGTGGTAGACCTCTCTTTTGGGTTAGTTTAATCTAACTCAACCAAGAAGTGCCTTTCAACTTCCCCCAAACTAGAAGTACGAAGCAAGCTAATACATTTTGCTATATACACTCTTAAATTGGCACATATATAAATTAAGAGGAAAATGAAGTTAAGCAACATGTTATTCTTAATTTTTTTAATGATTTTGAATCTTCTAATGTCGTCACACAAGAATATTTGTCTGTCATTTCCCCCTCCCTGTGTTGATATTGTTGGCACTATTTACAAGTTGCAATGATAGAGAACCTGTGCCATTAGAAGATTAATAAATCATGTTTTGTATACAAAATTCAAGTTTTGTATAGTACTAGTTAAATCAGATATATCTCTGGTTCTTGCAAGTACGACTACTACTCAGTAAATGAACTGTAATGGTATGTTACCATAAGCGCTACTACAGTCAAGAGAACAAACAATAATTATTTTTTAGAAATGGCAACAAATTATCCAGATAAAGAGATCAGAACTGATCTCAGTGGCAAAATCATCTTTATGTGTTACAACTCATGTTCCAGTATCATTAAATAATCAATCTATGATAGGTATGCTTACCTGGATTTATCTTAAACTTGAGGATATTTGCTTGCCTCCTTGATATAAACTTGATTGGATGCTCAGTGGCATGTCTGTGCCGATCTGTGGATGAACTCAACTACAATCAAGACAAAAGTTAATATAAGACTATGGTGATGACCAGCCATTCAAACTTTACATAGATTGAATATCCATTTTAAATCATTGGCAAGGAATGCACCGTAAATTACTTTATCAAAGGTCAACTAAAAATTGGATGCACATAGTTTCCACAAATTATATAGCTAAAAGCTAATTTTAATTATATACCACCTACAAGAAAGAAAGACATCAATTGAGAAGCCATAGATAACATAAGTAAATCAAGGCTTCTATATTAAAAAGGTAATAAGAGAACATGGGTTCCACTGTGAGGCAAATTCACAGTATAAACTATAACACATGCATGTTAAGCAGCTTGGTTGATCCTCAAGGCACATCCTCAATAATGTATTTTACTTTTTAATTCTCATTCATATCTTGTTTTTTGACCTACTTGTATGCATGTAGCTATTTCCCATGATGTTAAAGGATGTTTAATGCGTGGAATTCCCCGTATGTCCGCAGGAACTTCATAGGGGATCCCTTTTCCTAAGGGGTCCCGTAGCAAGTTCTTGTGGGCCTACAGGGAATTCCAAGTGTTTAAACCCAGTTAGTTCCAATGTCAGCATCCATCACATCAAAACCTATCTAAATATGTCGAAAAAAAGTTGTAGGAAAGATATTGTAGCCTTATCCGGATTACAACAATGTGGAATTCCTTGTAGGAACTTAGTGATCTAAGGGGTCCCGTAGGAAGTTCTTGTGGGCCTATGGGGAATTCCAAGAGTTTAAACCCAGTTAGTTCCAATGTCAGCATGCATCACATCATATCCTATCTAAATATATCGGAAGTTGCAGGAAAGTGTTGTAATTGATTGATATTTCATTGATAATCTCATAGGCTTTATATAGCCTTTACATGATAGAATATCCAATGGAATATCATGTGACATATTCTCGCATCCCAAATATGTCCTCAGGATATTCTCATACTAAATATAACATATCCCAAGGATATCCCCATACTAAATATAACATATTCTCTTACTAAATATATCAACACTCCCTCAAGATGGACGAAAGATATTCACTAAGCCAATCTTGTCACATCCTCTCATCATGCTGATAGAGCTAAGCCCCTTGGTCAGTCCGTCTGCTACCTGATCTTTGGCTGGAACGTAGCTCAGCTCTAGTAGTCCACCATCCAGCTTTTCTTTGATGAAGAATCGGTCAATCTCGATATGCTTGGTCGTGTCATGATGTACTGGATTGTTGGCAATACTAATAGCTGACTGGTTGTCACACCATAGCTTCATCTTGGCTCCCTGGTCCAGCTTCAGCTCCGTCAGCATATTCTTCAACCACAATAGCTCTGTGACTCCCAAGGCCATAGCTCTATACTCTGCTTCAGCTGTTGATCTGGCCACCACTGACTACTTCTTACTCCTCCAAGAGACCAAGTTGCCTCCTACAAATATGCAGTATCCCGATGTGGATCTCATGTCGTCAACACAGCTAGCCCAGTCAGAATCACAATAGCCCTCGATGCTCACATGATTATTTCTTCTGAAAATCAGTCCCTTCCCGGGGGCTCCCTTCAAGTACCTCAGAATCTGGTACACTGCGTTCATATGACCCTTCCGGATGTCATGCATGTAGCGGCACACTACGCTGACCGCAAAGCTGATATCAGGTCGGGTGTGGCTCAAGTAGATCAACTTGCCCACCAATCTCTGATATCTATCCCGGTCAACTGGTTCTCCAGCTTCAGCATCCAGCTTGAACTTCTGGTCTATCGGTGTCGTAGCTGGTTTGCATCATATCATCCTTGTTTCCGTAAGCATGTCCAGTGCGTACTTCCTCTGAGAAAGAACAATTCCCTCTCTATCTCGAGCAATCTCAATCCCAAGCATCGAAGATGGCCAAGATCCTTCACCTCGAACTCATTGCCAAGCTATCCCTTGAGTTGGGCGATCTCCTGCTCATCATCGTCTGTGATAATCATATCTTCCACATACACCGCAAGCATGGTGATGTAGCCTCCACTTCGTCTGAAGAATACAGTATGATCAGCATTGATCTGCTGATATCCCAGCCCTATCATTGCTCTCCTGAACTTGTCAAACCATGCTCGAGGAGACTGCTTCAGTCCATAGAGGGACTTCTTCAGCCTGCAGACCTTGCCTTCTGTCTGATTGGTGCCGAATCCTGGTGGTATCTCCATGTACACCTCCTCCACTAGATCCCTATGAAGAAATGCATTCTTCACATCCAGTTGGTGTAGCTTCCATCCTTCATTGGCTGCCAGAGAGATCAAGGTCCTGACAGTACTCATTTTTGCCACTGGTGCAAAGGTCTCGTCATAGTCGATGTCGTACGTCTGACTGTATCCTTTTGCCACCAATCAAGCTTTGTAGCGCTCAACATGTCCATCTGGGTTCTGCTTCACAGTGAAAACCCATTTGCATCTGACTGCTCTCTTCCCTTCTGGCAGTCGCACCAGCTCCCAAGTGCGGTTCTTCTCCAGAGCTCTCAACTCCTCGTGCATCGCTGCTTTCTACCTCGGATCGTTCTTGGCTACCTGCCAATTGTTAGGTACAATAACAATATCCAATGATGCAATAAAAGCTCCACGAGAAGAAGTGATATGATCATATGAGACAAATTTAGCAAGGTCCTAACCATATCTATCGAAAGGTTTTCTCACATTGCTGCGAGTGGACCTCCATAGTGATGATGGTTGGAGAGGAGAAGGAATGATATCACCTAAAGGGGAAGGTGGGGGTGTAGGTGTCTCAGGAGTCAAGACGGGAGCAAGCACGGGACTTAGCACTGGCACTATAGGAACTGGTCCTGCAAGCTGCTTCTCTCGTCTGATATAGATAAGTATCTCCCCTGAGCTGTGGGCCTAACACCTCTTATTTCCTCCCCGTCCCTTTTCACCTTCCTGGACTGTGGGTCTAACACCTCTTATTTCCTCCCCTGTCCCTTTTTACCTTCATGTACCCGATTTGTTCCTCCAAGCCATACTCTGAGATCAGTCAAAATGCTTTCCAACAACTCCCCCTCTCGCCTCATACTTGCAGTATCAGGTGAGATATTTGGGTTTCCCTCCTGACTGTGATATGGCTCATGTTCCCTGAAGTGGACATTCCTACTTACAAATTTTCTTTTCTCCACTGGACTCCAGCATACGTAGCCCTTCTGAGTTCCTGAGTAGCCCACAAAAATACATTTGATTACTCAAGTATCAAGCTTCCCTACCGACGGTATGTTGTCCTTCACGAAGCACACGCAGCCAAACACCTTTAGTGGGCATCCCACTATTATTTCCCTGCAACATCTCGCATGGAGACCTCCATCCCAACATCTTCGAAGGCATCCTGTTGATTAGTTGAGCTGCTATCAACATTGCATATCTCGACAGATTTTGTAGGACATTCATGTCTATCATCATACTTCTCGCCACTTCCAGGAGTTGTCTGTTCTTCCTTTCCGCTACTCCGTTCTGTACTGGTGTATATGCACAGGTGATCTGATGTCTTATCCCTTGGGCGGACAAGTATTCTGCAAGTTCTTGTTGGTGTACTCCGTGCCATTGTCAGACCTCAGTACATTCACCACCGCCTTGTAACATGTTTGTGAAAGTCCCGAAAACAAGAGGGGACGTCACTCTTATTTTTCATCAAGTACAGCCAAGTAGTATGAGAAAAACAATCTATGAAGGTAACAAAATATTTGTAACCATTCATAGTAGTAGTACAAGGCCCCCATACATCAGAGTGTACCACATCAAAAACAGACGAGTACTTCCAACATGTCCTGCAGTGCCTGATCCTCCTCAGTATAGGCAACGTCAGCTGTCTCCTCGCCTTCTGCTACCAGCAGGTTCGTCCGACAACCTCCTCGACCGTTCCGTCGACTCCTACAACCACGATCGCATCCTCCAAACTGTCTACATCTACCGCCTGAATCTCCCTTGGGTGGTTTGGTGCAAGCATACCTCAGATGACCCACCTCCCCGCAGTTGTAGCATTGTCGGAGCTCTCCCTTAGGTCTTGACGGTGCTCTTCGTCCTGTCGAGCCCTCATTCGGTTCTGTCTTCTCTGCGAGGGTTCTCCTTCCCCATCGTGGCCAACTCAGGTAGGTAGTCGGACCATCAAGCTTCAGATCGATGGAGGAAAGTTCCAACTTCGACGACGTTCGTGTCGTGCTCTTACCAGCCGACATCTTCATCAACTTCATCAACGTCTCAACCTCTGCGGGATCCAGCTTCTTGATGATCGCCTCCATCGATGCTTCTCCTCTCCGATCACGTCACACCCGTTCCACGACGCACGCTCGTCCTCGTCCTCCTCTCCTAGATCCGATCATAGTTTTGATACCATGTTGTAATTGATTGATATTTCATTGATAATCTCATAGGCTTTATATAGCCTTTACATAATGGAATATCCAATAGAATATCCTGTGGCATATTCTGGCATCCCAAATATGTCCTCAAGATATTCCCATACTAAATATAACATATCCTCAGGATATCCCCATACTAAATATAACATATTATCTTACTAAATATATCAAGAGAAAGATATGGTCGTCTGTCCGAATTATGATTAAAATCAGGTTTTAGTATATCAAACTATGGAGAATGTTGAAGGCTTTATGTGCATAACTACAAGAAGTATGCATGAACGACTATCTTGAAATATCTGAAGCAAAATTTTGAAGGCTTTATATGATATAATCTCTTATGGAAATTTCATGACCCAAATCAAATATGTTCTTCTTTTAACAAACCAAATTTACTCAACTTAACACTTTTACATGTCTTCTTTGATATTTTTTGGAACTCGTCTCCAATCCACAATTCTAGATGGATTGTATTTCAAATTTTTGTTTTACTTTGAAAAATAATATATTTTTTCCTTCAATTTTTAGTTGATTATTCCATTTTTGACCTACATGAGCAGATTGTCCATGACTTGTGCTAATAAGCATATTGTCCATAACTTGTGCTAATAAGCATATTGTGCTAATAAAAAGAATTCTCAACCTACAAAATCATCAAGGCAAAAAGAATCTATGACAAAGTTGTAGTTAATCTCCAACAACCTTGAGGGTAGCTCTATCAACAACGATGTTCAACTCATAACAGGTGATTCTTAGGATGACAGTTAAGAATGAGTTCCACAATAGCATTTAATCTCCAAATTATGTTCCAGTTATATTTCAAGTTCAACAAGCTACCAATTGCTTGCACTAGAAGCACAACAAGACATAAATGTAATCAATGAACTAGAGCATACATCCAGATCAACTAATTAAAGGGGAGGAACACAAAATAATCAGTGTACATACAAGAGGGTCCAAATGCATTGATATGAGTCATCCCTGTGATTCTTATAAAATCAGTTCTTAAGGAATCTGTACAAGTAATCAATGTCAATTCTTTAGTTAGATGTCTACTCGGCGGAATGTCATTTTCAACGTCACCTAACACCAACCTTAGTATCAGGTATTGTATCAAGAATCATAGGATCAATGTCCGAAACTGATAATGAAATCTATTGAAATGCGAGAACTGGTACTCAAAGGAAGGGTTCAAAACTGATAATTGTAACCTTGATATGTATTTATTTGGGAACTTACTTTAATAGTGGGTTATGGAACTTATTTTCTTAAGTACTCATAGATGGAGTTTGTGGTTGTGGCATTACTACTAGAGCATGTTGGATCCAGAACATGAAGCTTGGACAAAACCATTTTCCAGTTTTGCTAGATCTTTAAATACATGACCATTGGTCATGTTCATGAGTAGATGTGAGTTTAGTGTCAACTATGTAAAGATTAATTATTCTTTGTCCTTCAAGGATTATAGGTTACTGTTGATTTGTTAGTATCATTATACTAAAGATAACTTTCTCTTAAGGTACTATAACTTTAAGGAATTCTCTCAAAAATATTTATAGGAATTATTGTGTATTATCAAGTGTTTCATTATTCATCTATGACTAATGCCTTTTTTAGTAGATTTCGATACATTTACCCAAAGATGAATAATATAACTGATATTCTAAGATAATTTAAATGTATACTAGAGCTTTGCAAGTCATATTAGATAGAAAAAAACGAGTATGCTACCGAGAAATGAAAATGGTTCCGATAAATGCATCCATTTGCCTCTAGATCTGGTAGCTTGAGTTTGGAGTATCACTTTGATTTTATTATCTGCATTTTGGAATTTATTATTTGTTGCTTCAGTTATAGCAGCAAAAAAACCAGTGTCTAGAAAAAACATATATTCCTCTATGACCCCTAATCCTAACCATTCAAAAAAAAATCTTACCATTTCTGTTATGTTACTTCCTTGGCTATTGCTTTAGCTCCTGCTGTCATGTTTCTTCCAAGACAGATTGTCTAAGAATCCGGATGATAAGGAAAGTTCGTTGTTGACAACGAATAAACAAAAGCACAAATAACCGAAAGTATAGCAAATAATAATAGTTAAGGATGAAGAATTTTAGTCTACAACTTAGTACTCTCACATTACCATTATTAGTCGTTCAAATCGGCAAGTCGGTTAAATAAAGAGAAAATTATAAAACGAAATCCACTTGTAGAATTATTTAGAAACTATAACAGAATTTGCCCACTTTACGGGACGTATGAAAATCACTCGAGTCAGTTCACGAAAAAAAGCACAATTCTGTAAGCATATCCAAACAAACAGAAGTATCTTACAAGTTGTTCATAGAAGAGAACTTTTGCATTTTTTTGTCTCTTATAACCACTTACATCTCCATTTTTTTCTCATTCATGTGGCCATGTCCACATGCTTGCTATCTCAAGCTAAGGGCTAACATAGACTAAAATGTTGCAGTCCTATTTTGATGAGACGTGCATAGTTCTTTTATGTAACATTTGTAGATATCAGTTTTATCATCTCTCTTTATGGAGAGGAAGGTAGGTTACTTCCAAACTTTAGGGGCTGGTTTATTTAAGCAAAACTGCCCTAGAACAACCAGGTATTAGATCCTAAAATATCAACATGGTATCACAACAATCTGAAATAATTAGTCGTGGTATCAGAGCTTGGTACCTAAAAAATCAATCTTAACAGCCATTGGAAGTAAATGTCTTTGCCAACATAAACCTATCGCGAGCCTAGATCTTTCAATATGGAGCTGAATAACACGAAGAGTAGCCCACTGAACATCACATGCATCCACACTGAAAAATCAAATATTTCATTGAACACCATCAACTTCCTTATACTAATGCTTCCCTTGCAAAACTAAAATAACACAAAAGAGTAGCCCACTGAATATATACTCATTTCTTCTACATATGCATGAGAATCGGAGGAACTGCAAGCAAATTCTAATTAAAGTAGCACACATCACCCAAAATTTTCTTCACTCCTGCAGCAGAGAGGGCATGACCTGCTCAACAGCTGATACCATTATGTCACGTCCCGATCCCGGAGGATCGAAAATAAGCCACTGGGCGTGATGCCGTACAAGTCTAGATTGCACTTGTACAAGGCAAAACCATTACAGTTCCTGGTAATTCTCAGAAAACATCAAATAAGGCAGCGGAACCAAGCAGATAAATTGAAGTCACACAATTTATATAGAAATGTATCTCTTTATTGATAATCAAAATGGATTACAAGACTTGCAGCGGAATACAGAGTTTACAACTGATTACAAGGCTCGCAGCGAAATACAGAATTTACAACTGATTACAAGGCTCTTGAATAGCCAACTGAATGTATACACTTGTCCTTTAGGCTACAACTGAATATACCGACTTCTTTACAATGACTTGCCAATATGGCTACACGACCGTGGGTAAGAATCACCAAAGGGTGATAACAGTATGCTTTAAATTATGTTGGCTATGAGATTTGCATGCTTTACTTCTTGTCGGCTATAACATGAAATTGACCCTAAGGCAACGAGAAAGACCATTGATAATAATGTTCTGTAACATGATTACTTAGTGCTGTCTTCTTAGGTGAGTTGGGCCAGCACCGCTCGCCAGTACATTGATGATGTACTGACCCACGTTGTGACTCCTCAACAGTCCTAGATCATGAAGTTCAATTTACCTAGGACCAGATACAAGATTAGATTTCGGCTATGTTGCTAATAAGATTGTTCTGTGTTCGGTCCAGTGGCGATAGTTACATAACGTCCACTGATAAATGAATAATAATAGTTCAAGTATGAAGAATTTTAGTCTACAACTTAGTACTCTCACATTTACTTGTTTTTATAATCGTCAACTTGCTAAAGCAAAAATACAATTATCTTTAAATACAGGGGAACATAAATCCAATTCATAAAAACTAATTATAAATCAATTGTGATGAACTAATAAGAACAAATTGGTTGAACTTTAGTGGGTATTATTCTAGTTTGGGGTCATAGAGACATGTGCTCCAATTCCAACAACCACAATTATGATTTGTGTGATTAGACTTGTACCTCGAAATACTTGCTTGATAGATTGGAAGTTCTTATGTAGAGATCAATAAACCCTAGATTTAGAAGTCTCTTCTTCCACTGCTGACATAGAGAGAAAGAGAGATCCAAAAAATGATGAATAATTACGGAGGTAATAGAAGATTAAGAAAATACAAAAAATTAAACCCTAAAAAAATAAACAAGAGCAAATCCTGAAAACGGTCAATAATTTCTAGTTTGGACATTAGAAAATAAACAAGAGCAAAACCTAGAAAATAAACCATCGAAAACAAACCCTAGAAAATAAACAAGGTCGAATCTCGCTTCTGTTGTTCCCCCGATTTCTCCCGACTGCAGAGGAAGATTGCCACCGTAGTCGTGCCCCACGACTTTGATGCTCTGATCCTGATCTCAGGCCATCGAGGTTCTCCATATCGGTATCGAGCCGGGGCGGGGGCGAGAGTGGTACGAAGTTTTGAGAGGATAACCTATAGAGGTTCCAGGGGCGGTTTCCAACGGAGGAAAAAGAAGTTTTGGAGGAGGAAAAGAGTTTTGAGAAAATGTTTTAGCATCGGGGTTTGGGTAGGGGTGCAACTCGGGCTGGTTGGGTCGAACTCGAGGTCAACCCAAGCCCAACCTGATGAATCATAAGTCTGATCCGAGCCCAAGCCCGGCCCAACTTCGGGTTCAACATATGAAGCCCAAGACCAAGCACGGGGGTCGGGTTTGGCTCGGGTTGGACTTGGGTTGGGTCGGGTCCATCGGGTTTATCGGGCTCTAATATAATATTTGAAATAATTTTAAGAAAAACTAATCTTAAACACAATCAAATAGCAATCAAGTCTTGATCATTACAAAATATAAACTAAAATATGATTTAAGATGAGTTGAAGAGTTTGGGTGGAAAAATTTAGACTGTAAACTTTTATTTAAGAAGTATGAAACTATATATATCTGACTAGAACAAGATAGAAAATCATGGTTAGATAGACATGACTTTAGATCGGAGTTTAGACAAGTCACAAACGAAGTACGGGAACCACAATCTGGTAATATACAATTTTGAGGAATTCAATGATCTAACGATAAAATGTTAGAAGTAAAATTTAGCAAGGATTGATTGAGGAGGCGTACGCAATACTCAGGAGATACAGTATGAAATCAGGATGAACGTGCAAGGATCTGTGATTCTCGAAAACCAATAATCATATAAAAAGGGATATAGTTTCCATGGTGTCCGGGAACATATAGCTATTTGAAGTCACTTTGCCTAGAATTCCTACCCCGCCAGTATATATCTGACTGCAGTGGACTTTCGGCTCCGTGACTCAAATAACAATATGTTACCGAATAATCTGTCAACCTTATCCATTTTCCAACAATCATTGACAAAGCAACCCAAGAGATCAAGGTAGGAAGAATAATGACAAGTCTCGACAGTACTCGAAAACCTATGATTGTCTGAAATCACTTCAACTTAAAGTTCCTGCCTCGCCAGTGCGCTACTGGCTGCAGTGAACCCTCACTCTCCATAATGCTAATGGCTGCAGTGCGCAACTGTCATGCCATAGTAGGTCATCGAATAGCCTCTCGACTTTATTCCTAGGAATTTCAAAAGAGTTGCAAGGAGTTCAAATGAGTTTCAGTAGTCCAAGTCACGGAGATGGTGAAGTTACCTGACTGTTAGAATACAAGGATTTATTAGGTACTAAGAGACAAGGGATCCCATCGGTGAGTACAAAAGGGCAACCAGGAAGATTTAAAATTTTAGACAGGGAGCGAAGTTTCAAATTATAACGGAGTTTCAACTGATATCTAGAATGGTAACGAGATTCCATATGTAGGACGTTATCCCGAAAGGATAACAGAGTCTCGAAGGATGAACTGAGGCAAGTTATTAGACAGGAGACAAGTTTCAAAATAAGAAATAAAATTCCGTACTGGAAACAAGGTTCAACAACATCTCAATTAACAACGAAACCTCAGACAAAATTTCGAAGGAAAAACAACATCCCATAGGATACAAGGTCTCAATTAATATCAACAAGGTCGTGATTAGGAAATAAAATCTCGACTAGAAAATTTTGACGAGGAACAAGGTTTAGAATAGTGACTAGAAAACAGGTTCTAATAGGAGATAAAGTATTGGATTGTAAACATGAAACAAGCGAATCTCAATAGCAACAAAATCGTAAATAGAGAACAAGTCCCGAATAAAGTCAAGAATAGGAAATAGAATCTCAAACAAACATCAATAGAAGCGAAGGTTCAAACAAGGTTTCAGAATGATATTTCAAGTAGGAATAATTCTGGAATAGTACAAGTTCGATTTGCGAACAGAATATCAATAAACGAGTAGGAACAAGTATCCATGAAACAAGCAAAATCTTGGATAGGAGACAAGATCGAAACAAAATAGTGGACCAACAACTCTCGACTAGAAAATCAAAGTCATGGATGAGGAAACAAGTCTCGAATAGGAAATGAAATCTTCAAAACCCTTAAAGGTATTTGCAACAATGTCTGCATAGGACGGAGCTTTAAACAAGTTTCGAATGAGGAACATGATTTCGAAATAAAATCTTGAGAAACGATTAAATATCAATTAACACGAAGTTTGATAAAGAAACAAAATTTGCAAATAAGAGCCATCACTAGGAAACAAGGTCAGGAATGATGAATATGCAAACGGTATCGATTAATGGATTTCAAACAATTACCAAATTGTGGATCTGAAACAAGTTTACCGAAATAGGAAACAATATCTCGAAGTAAGTTTCGAATATCCGCCAAGATTCCAAAATAGAAAACAAGAAGTTTCAAAAAATGGTCTAGATGCTAAAAGAATTTTAAGGAGAGACTGGATTGCTAATCAGATACATGGTTTTTACAACCATGCAAAAGAAATCTTCTGTCTTCAGTCTAACTTCAATTTTTCTCCGGGACTGGAATCTCTTCAACCTTTTTCAACTGTTCTGTCGTAGACTGGTCCCTGTGGTAGTGCTCCATGCTGTTGTTGAACCTGGAGAGACGAGTCCTTCTGTGATACTGGTGCTCCTCGTGCTTGTTCTCGGCAGTGCGATCAACGGTCTCCGGACAATCTTTGACTTGTTGAGTAGGCGATCCACAGTACAAGCGTAGTCTCTATCTTTTATGGCATTCGTCGTAGTGATGACTCGAGCGATAGCCAAATTTGCAATTGGTTGTTGGCTGGATTTGAGTCTGAATCCGATGATGCGGCTGAAGAAGCAATGTCTGAGTATGGCAACGCTTTGCGGCTCCAGGATAGTTGATATCTTCATCATAAGTCTTCATTTCCTTTATGAACTTCAACTTCCCGTCTCGTTCCATTGTCTGTGCTACATTCTGGATCTCCTGGCTAGTGGCTCCAATCTTTCAGAGGAGTTGGGTCCTCAGAGACTTGGTTGATTTTCAGTGGTTGCTCCAGATTCTCGATCTGCTCCTCGGTGCAAAATATGCGCTCGGTGTCAGAAAAGTCCAAGGGTCTGAGAGTCTGGAAGTCAGAAGTCCTGCTTGGCTCGGAGAGTGTATTCACAAGTCTGGCTTGAAAAGGATGGCATGCTCCCTCTGGTTGTCAAGGGACTCTTCAAACGTCTCCGTCAACTACGTACTACCCATGGGAATAGTAGAGTGATAGAAGGTAGTGGAAGCTCGAAACCTTCAAGTGTAGGTGGATCAACAGTTCCGGTGTCTCATGCTTTTGAACTATCTGAAAAACAGAAAACTGTTAAAATAACCAAGACCTAAATACAACAAGTGTTTATAGAATATCAATATACCTGATATACCCTTATTTCTCGATTTTCCTATGTTGTGATCAAGTCCCCCAATAGTACGCTAAGACCTAGGTACCATTAGGATCTAACGACGAATTAAGCTGTACCAAGCTAGGAAAAACTAACCAGATAAACATGAAAGTATATAATCACAGCATCTAAAACGTATCCCAGAATGATCACCATAATCCACAATTCTATGTATATAAATGTACTAGTCATCAAGAGTGAAATGTACTATGAATTCTAAATCAATATCTAAAAGCAAGACTAACAGTCTAAACCTGAAACCTCAAGCTAAGTCATGAACATCCTGCTCAGCTAAGATCCCGGGCTCTGGCCCATACGGTGGAATAATATCTTGTAAGTATACCTGCAACTTATCCAGTCAGGAGCGGAGCAAAGTACAGTTCTAGGTAATGAACAAGACATCATGATATGAAAGTACAAGGGAACATGGTATGTAAAGTACAAGAAGAACATGGTGTGTAAAGTACATGAAAGAGCATAGTATGTAAGCACAGGAAAGAACATGAAATGTAAGAACATGAAAGAACATGGTATCTCAGGAATCACAGGAACTAAGTACATGATATATCTCCTGAATGTGTGTACAATATTTGAAATATAACTAAGTATGTGACCGACTAGGGGTAAGCACATAAAAGCACATGAAAATACATGAAAGCACATGAATGGTACGGCTTAGGACCCGCGTGCACGATGCGGGATCTAAGCTAAACACACCTGAGTTGTTTCTTGGGTTTGGTCACATAAATAGTATATTTCCCCACCCCAGATACAAGTAATAAGAACAAGGAACATGAGCACCAGAAAATACATGTCGTGTTGCAGTGTGTCAATCAAGAAAGCACAGGATATAATGAAATGCACAAGACCATAGAATGTACTTGCCTTTGCTCCGGGGAAAGTACGGGTAATGAAGCTGATCTGTGTATCCACCTGATTTAATAGGTACAAGTTAGTTAGGATTATTTCTAACACTGCTAGTTTAACACCCTTTTTAACTAGTTAATCATTTCTCTAGTTTAATTGTTAATTATGAGTTTAGCAGACCTAGTATGGTTCCTAAGATAGAAATATTAACTATCAGCTTACCTTTCAATATAAGCTCTTAAAATACTTATTATTATCACGGATAATTCCAGGAACAATATTAATAGAAAACCTTATACAGGACAATTGGAAAAATTAACCAATCTTAATATTACACATAGAGTTATTCTATAAGCTAACTCTAGCCAATGCAATTTCCATTATCCTACTATAATTGCAATTCAGCTCAAACATTCGCTAATTGAATTCAACTCCATATAGCCCAGCTTCTTCAAAGGACTTTAAAGTCAGCCCATCTATATTGGTTAGCCCAAAGTTTCCTTCATCTAACCAATCTTCAATTTGAAGCCCAAACAGAAAGTTCACTTGCCTTCCTGCTAAGTACACACAGCAGTACAACTAACCACATGTTGAATTTAAAGGCCATTAACACATACTCAACTAACCTCCCATGTTACTAACTTCCTCCAAATTTATAGCTCTGGATTAGAAGCACAGCAAATAGGAGAAAGGATCAAACCATATCCAAGAATTGCATATTTAAACTATAACTAAAAAAAATTACAATAATCTGAGAAGAAATCGAAGAACGATTATACAACAAATTGAGAATCAAATAAGGAAAATATTCACTGCTTCCATCCAGAGTGTATTATACAAAATAAATAAAATAAAAGAGGTAGGCAATCCTCAGTAAAATATTCAACAGAGATCACAACAGTTCAAATGAAAGCAGCCATCAGCTCAAATGGTCGAGGAATGGCTACTGCCATTGAATGCAAACCCGACCCCGTCTCCCTGCAGTTACAACTCCCACGACCCCATCGTCGATCACAACAGCGAACGCAATCCCTCTAGACACGCATAGATGATGCCTTCCAGGACACGACCGACAGGACACGAATACACGCCACCGATCAACACTACACATTCAAGTTACCAGAGAACTAAAAATGTAATCACGACAACTAGAAGAAATGATTGATGTACCTGAGTTGGGATGGTGTCCAAAAATGAAATCACAGAAAATAGGAACTGGACACGGCCTCCTCGTGTCCGCGGGTGGATCAAAGTTCTGCCCGAGCATTCAAACAAGTTTCGATCAGTGAAACGAACAGAGCAATACAGCAAGTTGGAAATTCTTTCCGAGAAAACTTAGAGGGATCTAAACTCCAACATTAAAAACACATAGCAATCGAATATCAACAGATCGATCATCAACAAATCGATTTAAACCATCATAATCGAATTTGTCCGATCCAAAAACAACCAGAAGGAAGAAAAACTCACAGTATGAATAATCATCCAACACAGGACAAAATTAGATCCGAGCCAAGTCCAGGGAAATTTATAGAAGAATTTTATCAATATCAAAGAATCAAATCCGAGCTAGCAACTCACCAGTAGAATGGATCGGGAAAGGAACGGATCTCCAGTGCTCGAAATTCCTGGGTCGATCCTTCTCGAAACTCGACGATCGCCGGAGAATGGATCGGCTCGATCGTTGATTCCTACTGGATCCTATCAAAACGGGGGGGAAGGATGAGTTTAGCCAGATCCGAACTAACCATAGATCTGAATAAAAGGAGTGTTCGAAATACTCACCGAGGGATGAAACCTAGGTCGGAGAATGGATCGAACTTCTGGGAGAGCTACGTCGCTGTCGTCGCTTCGCAGTCGTCGTCAATGGAGGGAAAAGCAAGTCACGCCGTCGTCGGGAAGGTTGGGGCTCGCCGTCGCCATCGAAGTCGCCGCCGGCGGGGTCGATCGGGGAAGGAGATGACTCAGAGAAGTCTCTCGGATTCGAAAAAATGTTAAAATGGAGAGAATGAAGTTTCTCTCCATCGATTCGTTTTAAAGAAAACAAATGTGCACTTTTGCAGGAAGCCCCCTCCGCCCAACTAAATCTTTCCTAGGTTCCTCCGCTCAGGAAAACTTACAGAAAAACCCTTCCCCTTTTAGAATATTATATAGACAGTTAAAAAAAACAGTTAGAATTTATAATAATAATTATTATTTAAAATAAAGGTGAGGGGACCACAAAATTGGTTGTAACAACTTTTCAAATTTTGAAAGTTGTTCCCAATTTATTTCCCCCTTAAAATATCCATCATCATAATAATAATTAAATTAAAATTTAACTCTTTATTTGAAACCCAATAAATCAATTGCTATTATTAAAAATTAAAATTTTATATTTTCTCAAAAAATCAGGAAGTGGAGTTACAAATCTCCCCTCCTTAAAATAATTTCGTCCTCGAAATTCGAAAACCCCAAAAAAAATCTCAGCAAATCACAAAAGATCCAAACACCAGTCATTTATTGAAAATAGGATTTCAAAAGAAACAGAGTATAATCAAATCAATCAAACAGATTGGCATAGCGCTCCCGCATCTCGTACTCGCGTTCCCATGTGGACTCTCCCGGAGAGTGATGTCTCCACATGACGCAGACAAGTGGGATAGTCTGATTCCGCAAGCGCTTCTCCCTCCGATCAAGGATCTCCACTGGCTGCTCCTCGTAGGTCAAGCTCGGACCCACCTCTAGCTCTGAATAGTCCACCACATGGCTCGGGTCCGGAATGTAGCGTCGCAGCTGAGACACGTGAAAACATCGTGCACTCCCTCCAAGCTAGCTGGAAGCGCCAGTCGATATGCCACCTCGCCGTTCCGCGCGTCATATCGAAAGGCCCGATGAATCTCGAGCTGAGCTTCCTGCCTCTGCCGAAACGAAAAATGCCTCGGGTCGGCGAGACCTTCAGGAATACTTTATCCCCAACTGCGAACTCCAGTGGCCGTCTGCTGCTACCGTCCAGTGCTTCTATCGATCCTGTGCAACTCTGAGACGTCCTGAGCCTTTGAGATCAAATACAATAATTACACACAAGAAAAATAATACGATCTAACAATGATCAAGGATTAAATAGGCACGAATGGAATGAAGTTCAATTATATCTTAGAGGAGCAAAATCATGAAGACACAATTATTAGGTACGATCAAAAATCGATAGTTCAACACAGGTAGACTAGAACAAGATAGAAATCATGGTTAGATAGACATGACTTTAGATCGGAGTTTAGACAAGTCACAAACGAAGTACGGAACCACAATCTGGTAATATACAATTTTGAGGAATTCAATGATCTAACGATAAAATGTTAGAAGTAAAATTTAGCAAGGATTGATTGAGGAGGCGTACGCAATACTCAGGAGATACAGTATGAAATCAGGATGAACGTGCAAGGATCTGTGATTCTCGAAAACCAATAATCATATAAAAAGGGATATAGTTTCCATGGTGTCCGGGAACATATAGCTATTTGAAGTCACTTTGCCTAGAATCCCTACCCGCCAGTATATATCTGACTGCAGTGGACTTTCGGCTCCGTGACTCAAATAACAATATGTCACCGAATAATCTGTCAACCTTATCCATTTTCCAACAATCATTGACAAAGCAACCCAAGAGATCAAGGTAGGAAGAATATGACAAGTCTCGACAGTACTCGAAAACCTATGATTGTCTGAAATCACTTCAACTTAAAGTTCCTGCCTCGCCAGTGCGCTACTGGCTGCAGTGAACCCTCAGTCTCCATAATCCAGCTAATGGCTGCAGTGCGCAACTGTCATGCCATAGTAGGTCATCGAATAGCCTCTCGACTTTATTCCTAGGAATTTCAAAAGAGTTTCAAGGAGTTCAAAATGAGTTTCAGTAGTCCAAGTCACGAGATGGTGAAGTTACCTGACTGTTAGAATACAAGAATTTATTAGGTACTAAGAGACGACAAGGGATCCCATCGGTGAGTACAAAAGGGCAACCAGGAAGATTTAAAATTTTAGACAGGGAGCGAAGTTTCAAATTATAACGAAGTTTCAACTGATATCTAGAATGGTAACGAGATTCCATATGTGGGACGTTATCCCGAAAGGATAACAGAGTCTCGAAGGATGAACTGAGACAAGTTATTAGACAGGAGACAAGTTTCAAATAAGAAATAAAATTCCGTACTGGAAACAAGGTTCAACAACATCTCAATTAACAACGAAACCTCAGACAAAATTTCAAAGGGAAAACAACATCCCATAGGATACAAGGTCTCAATTAGAGAACCAATATCAACAAGGTCGTGATTAGGAAATAAAATCTCGACTAGAAAATTTTGACGAGGAACAAGGTTTAGAATAGTGACTAGAAAACAGGTTCTAATAGGAGACAAAGTATTGGATTGTAAACATGAAACAAGCGAATCTCAATAGCAACAAAATCGTAAATAGAGAACAAGTCCCGAATAAAGTCAAGAATAGGAAATAGAATCTCAAACAAGCATCAATAGAAGCGAAGGTTCAAACAAGGTTTCAAAATGATATTTCAAGTAGGAATAATTCTGGAATAGTACAAGTTCGATTTGCGAACAGAATATCAATAAACGAGTAGGAACAAGTATCCATGAAACAAGCAAAATCTTGGATAGGAGACAAGATCGAAACAAAATAGTGGACCAACAACTCTCGACTAGAAAATCAAAGTCAAGTCATAAATGAGGAAACAAGCCTCGAATAGGAAATGTAATCTTCAAACCCTTAAAGGTATTTGCAACATGTTTGCAGGACGGAGCTTTAAACAAGTTTCGAGGAACATGATTTCGAAATAAATCTTGAGAA